>BOPM01000618.1:128447-136015 GCA_022179025.1 Porites australiensis
TCGTCTACTTTTTTTTTCTTTCGTGTAAATTTTTATCCTGATGTTCTTTACGATGTGGAAATCCAGTTTACGCAAACGAAGCGTTTTTCTCGCTGCAGTGGACTCCAATCTTGTTATATTCGCCATTTTCATCACCCATGAATACATCTTGTTTGCCCCCCTCCCTCCCAAATATTTCATAACCTTTGGTTTTCATTTTTCCAGCGTATTTTAGTTGTCCCAAGAGAAATTGAAGACAATGCTTATGCAAAATTTTGGGAGGCAAACAAGCTGTACAATGGGAGATGTGCAAATGTCGAATTCCTCGTCGACCTATTGCTACCTGGTTCAACATTACTATTGTTAAAGGATAATTCTTGTAGATGCATTTCTAGCCATTAGAGAATACCTAAATTTCAAATTTTTTCGACAGAACATGCCACTTACAGGCAACACCCCCCTTCCCTCTCCGTATGCTCAGCCTTAGGGAAGTTGGGATTAGCAACCCCCAAGCAAAATCTTTGTACGCGGTCCCTGGTTGCGGAATTGAGATTCCAGAAGCGTGCGTACCAAAGATCAGACGTCGACGACACAGCTGCTGATTGGTATACCACTGCGGACCGCACGGTTGGTGCGAAACCCACCAACCATAAATGAAGCTCGTAATGCTTACTTAAGCAACTACGGGAGAACTATTAGCCCACCCACACTCGACACAATTCCCTAATGAAGACCAGAAGTACGCAGTTTCAATTTCGTGAATGAATAAAACTAAGTAACGGTTTTCGCGAGATAAACGATAAACTAGTATGCGAGCAGGCTCACTTGTGCGAGTTTTGATTTATCTTGGCGGTGGAGCCACCAGCGCTAGCTGTCAAGAAGAATGGATCGGGGAAAAGCCAACCCGCAAACGAGCTATTTTTTTATTATTATTATTTCACCCCTTAATATGGGTCAAGATACAATCCAATAGGAACAAAGCAAAATGTTCACAAAATGACAGAAAGTTGCAAAGGGAGATTTTTGCAGCAGATAGTAAAATATAGTCATGGAAAAAAGGGAAAAAAGCCGTGACAAAAACCGCGAATATACCTGGTGAATGTTGCTGTTTATGCAAATATTTTTTTTAACGCTAACAAAAAAAGGCAAGTAAGTATTGCGCTGGAGAATCGCCCTATTCTTATCGCCAGATTCGCCGGCTCCCGCTGACGGCACCGCCGCCTTTAGTTAATACTGATATAACCCCAATCTCGCACAAGTAATAAGCCTGTTCGCATGCCAAGGATAAGAAAACCCTAAATATGTACCATACACCTTTAATGGAACTCGAAAAAAATTGTTGAATAGAAATGCTTCCATATCAGGTTATTTCTATCAGGGTTTTCGCTACCTTATTTTACCTGTGCAGGTAATGCCGTTTCCGATGTATCCTGGTTTGCATGCACAAATGTAAGAGCCTTTAGTGTTGTTACAGAAAGCACTGGGGTCGCAGTGATGCTTTTCTGTCTCACACTCGTTTATGTCTGCAAATAGTAAATAGAGTGCATTGATTTATTTAGAAGAATATAATTTTTACTGAATGATTCCTTCAATCGTCTGTTGAAATCTTTCGTAGAAAACTATTTTGATATTTAGCGTTTTCTTCTATTACGTAGCAGAATAAGGGAAATGACTACGCCAGAAGACACACCACTTTATGGGAAAACTAATGGTTTATTTTTTATGTCCTCCCTACCTACCCACATTTTGGACTGCTATCCCTCAAGCCGCATCTTTCCCTGCATTCGTTCTTACGATATCTTTTTGTATTGCAGGGGAAGCTTTTCTTGAACAGCTATTCCTTTCCTTTGAATCCCTGTATGTTTTTGGATTTGCTGACTTGGGTTTTTTCTCTTACTAATATCGCGCGGCTCTTCGGTAGGATAGCAGTTCACTTCATTTTAAGGATGGTTCCCACTAACGGGAAGTATTTTTCCCAGATAATGACTATGTGAGACAAGTAGATCATATCAGGGGCTATTGAAATCTAAAAAGAAAACTGGGCTAACCCCGCATTTTTCAGAGATAACTGTGCTTTAATATGAAGAAAAACGCTGAATAGGCTTTTTTTAGAAAAATGATTAAAAGTTAATTTTTCCCAAAATTTCGGCGTGTGCACGTGAAGTGGCACAAATGCAATGATAATTGTAACAAGGTTTCAAAATAAGCAACAATTTATAACATAACAACTGCTCTTTATATGTCTTTTTTTTTTAAATATCAGCACAACTGGAAAGTTATCAGCAGTACCCCTCTCCACGCGTTTGCCTCAAAAATAGTGTAAACGACATTTTCCCCTAACCAAAAATTGATCGTTTGCTTAGTAGGCTTATTACTTTCATTTGGTAAGATAAAAAGTAGGGTTTACCACGCGTTTTCAGAAGTTAAATTGATTGGTTTCGACCTTAACTTAATCGCTTTGGGGGTTATTTACAATTTTTCCCATCCCCTTCCCGGTCAGTTTCACTATTGCTTCACTCAACGCGGAGTCCTCTGGGATATTTACAATGGCTAACAGTCAGAGAAAACAACAACCCACGGAAGAAAGCAAAAACAGAAAGTGAAGCAGTACATTTCATGGACTCTAAGGAAAACAAATTGTACTATTTCATTCAACTGGAGCTTCTCCGTCTCAAAAACTTAACAAAAAGTTTTGGAGTAGAACAATTTCCAAAGTATTAAAGATTACTTCCAGCGCACAGAGTAGTATGGCGAGCTCAAGATCCAAGGTTGGCGCTGTAAACAAACTACTTTACTGTAGTGGAAAATAGTCGACAGGGACTCTTAGACAGGTATTCCTTCAATCGTTTGCTTACCTGTCCTTAAGATTTTTTGAACTGTAGATATAATATGGATTGTAAACCTTCTATCCTTTTTTATCATTTTACCGGGTACCTCGATCGAATATGTTATTAAACTTGCATACATTCAATGGGCTTATATCTGTGCTTTGCGCTAACTCTTTCGGGCTTTGCCACAAGTGTCATATGACATAAATGATTTCCATAGACTCAAGTTCCATACATGAGCTCTCTTTTAAAAAAGCTGAATACTGCGGAAGTAGTTGTACCGAATGCGTTTATGTACCAACATATATGCACCGTGCTATAATGATCATTTTGTATAATTCGTTTTGATCTTTTTTACTGTAGCATTTTGTGTCATGATCATTCACTATTTTTCGTTCCTAAACTTTAATTTAGACTTAACAGTGTCTGTTAAACCTAAGAAAGTCTTAGAATGGAAATACTTTATTTTACCTTCCATCTTTAGTTTGTAAACAGCCAAATGACAGCTATGTCTAAATGTCCAGATTATGTGTGGCGTGAAAATGAACCTTAAGAAATACTGTCTACACGACAAGCAACCCAGTGAGTTAATAATTTCAATGCTTAGTAATGCCAAAATGCTTAAATAACCATGATAATAGTAAAAAGCATAACCATTTTTTTTACGATTTTTTCCACGATGAAGTTTTGTGAATGCAATGGGCCATTGGGAATTATGTCGCAGTTGTAACGACTAGCTGGAAAAAGGCAAACAATTAAGGGGTGCAACCGTACTCTGCGTTACGATTTTTACATCTTACCTTTCTTGCAAGTATAAGGATGACAGTCACTGCACTTCACGTCATTCCACTTGTACTTGTGTTCAACGCCAAGTGAATGTACACAGTCTTCATCTCCAAAATTGTTTGGTTGGTTTGTTGCCCAAGTTGTAAAGTTACCCGCTCCCCGATCTACCCAGCTGAAGAAACCCTCTCTGGAAATGTCATTTAATCCCAGCCATGACTTTGCCCCGTTGTGAAGGTGCTGTATATAAACATTTTCCTCATTACTGTTAACATCAACAAGAACTGAACTTTCTTTACGGCATTCGGCGAGTGCTCTGGTCCAGTTTGTGCACCTTTCGCTAATGAAGTAGCAATATCCATTGAAGTATCTCCAGCCAGGATCACAGGTGTCTATAACATATTATTAGGCAGTGTTTAACAGCGTTTAAAAATATTGAAGGAACTAGCTTATATACAGCTGGCTATATCCACTAAGGAGAGTGTGTTCTAACCCGCTACGGAGATTCGATTAGGCTGGCAAGCTAGATGGCATCTCTTCTGTATATGCCTTAATCCTATTGATGACTTAGAGTTTTCTCAGTTCCAAGTTCACCGCAACATGAGCTTTGAAGCTGTATGTCTTTTTTAATGTCACATAATTCACGTCTTTCCTTCTTTATTGTAATAAATGACTAACTCTATCGCATCTTGATCTTTTGTCACTTGTGAGCAAGGAAGAAATGTAGTTGGAGAATTTGTCTTCAAAGTGGATATGAAACCTCATTATACAAAACATAACGTCTTATGAAGGTAACGAATCGAATAATTGGTATCTATGCAAAGCCAAGTTTATCTATTCTACTTATCATGCAGTGATGACGAGGCGGGATTTTACGTTCGTCAGAACTGTTAGACAAGTGAGGTGTATATCATGTTTCTCCGCTTTAAAAGGTGGACATCACTAACGTCATTTCTCCCTTTAACTCCTCTAGCTGCTCCAGTTATTTACAGACAATAAACTGATTTGTTCAACCTTCCTCTTAAAAGTCGAGAATTTCCCGATGACTGGAAGTTGGCAAAGGTTTCCCCAGTGTTCAAAGCGGGTGAACGTAAGGATCCAAATAATTATAGACCTATATCAGTGTTATCAACTATATCCACGGTCTTTGAAAAGCTAGACTAAAGTATGAGCAAATCGATCAATATTTAATTACAAACGATATATTAGATCAGCGTCAATCGGGCTTTAGATCTCTCCACTCAACAGTAACCGCCCTTCTCGATCTTACGAATCAGTGGTGTTTTAATTTAGATAGGGGACTGTTCGGTGGAGTTGTGTTTTTGGATCTTAGAACGATTTCAGTACAGTGGATCACGAGCTTCTTCTGACAAAATTAGAATATGTCGGAGTTCGCGGGCATGCCTTAGAATGGTTTAAATCTTGTTTATATAACAGATTTCAGGTTATATATATAAATAGGGTACTGTCCGAGAAATCCACTCTAAAATGCGGAGTTCTCCAGGGCTCAATACTTGGGCCTCTTTTGTTTCTAGTATACATAGATGATATTAGTACTATAATGCATTATGCGTCTACACGAATGTACGCAGATGATACTTATTTGACTTTCACTGCTTACATACGTACATACATAATTTATTCACGATGCATTTAAATATATACAAGGCTTAAAAAAGACATCTTATCAGGAAAGTTATGACGGGGATCCCTATGTAAAAACTCCCCAAAATAACAAGTAAATAAAAATAAAAATAAAAATAAAGATAATATCATAAAAACAACTACAACAATTGTAAAGGCACTTCTTAGTTAAACATTGCGATAAAATTTCAGCTTGGATTTAAATAATCGAAGACTTTAAGCTTTAACTATGTGTTTAGGTAAATCGTTCCAGAGAGTGACTATTCTACTGAAAAAAGAATGTTTATAACAATTCAGTCTTGTTGATTTGACATAAAGTTTATAAGAATGACTCACTCTTGTAGATTTAGAAGTAGCGAATTCCAAAAAATCTTCAAAGTTAAGATGATAATAACCAAAGGAAATCTTGCAACATTTGACTAAAGAAAAATATGTTCTACGATCAGATGAAGTAGGCCACTTAAGCCGCTGGCATCTCTCTTCGTTGGTTTAGGGCCATTCTTGACGCTCTTCTCTGTACACATTCAAGTAAAAAGCCAGATAAGGGCTCCAGACTGGTGCTGCATATTCTAAGATTGGCCGTACGAGAGATTTGTACAGCATAGAAAATATATTTACATTTGCAGTTCCAACGGAACATTTAATAACGCCTAATACTTTGTTTGATTTATTGGCAAACATGTTGATATGATTGCCCCAGGAAAGGTCCTTTGTAATTTCGACCCCAAGGTCTTTGAAACAGTTCACGTCCTTAAGGGTTTTTCCTGAAGTATAATTGGTTACGGATTTATCTTGCGAGTGTGTTATACGCGGCATTGATTCGCACTTATCAGCGTTAAAACGTAGCTGCCATTTACAAGCTACGATTGATTCAGGTCTTCCTGAAGAAGCTGTGAATCTATTATGGGGTCAATTATTTCTCTGTAAATCTTTGTGTCGTTGGTATAAAGTTAAACTGTGGATGATATGCATTCCGATGAGTCCTTTATATAGAGTAAAAACACTAACGGTCCTAAAATGGGTCCCTGTGGAGTACCAGAGGTGTCAGTCGACATTCAGAGCACGTTCCCCTGACCACTACACGTTGTTTGCGACCAATTAGAAAATTTCTGAGCCAGTTTAGTGAACAACCGTCAACGCCGTGGCTTTTCAATTTCAAAAGCAGGCGATTGTGAGGGACAATAAGGACTTTAAGATCCAACGACGCGACGTCGACGAGAACGTCGCTTAAAAAGTACAAAGTGAATTTGCGTTCTTTTATTCTTTACCACAATTATTAATACCCACTTACTTTGTCACATGTAGGCGAACCCTCCGTGAAATCCTAGGGCCAATATCCAAGTTAAAAAAGAGAAATAAAATTTCGACGTTGATTGTTTATGTCCTCCATAAATTAAAACGCGAAATTAGGCATTTTCACGTCCTAGTCGTGCAAAAACGGGCAAAGAAATGTACAAAAAATCGTGATGCAATTGCAAAGTTGTTGTTTTGCTTATAAAACCCATTGTTTGTTTGTTTGTTTTTTTTGACGTTCTCGTTGCCGTCCGCGTCGTTGGATCTTAAAGTCCCCTTCAATGAAACCAGTTCATTTGTACCTCTTCGCTTAGATTTGACGAAATTCCAGAAAGGTTTAGGGTTTCCGTTTTCTTGGAGATCAAGAGTTAGTTTTTCTACGTACGTCCAGCGGGCTTTGTTGCAAAGTTTCTTGACAGAATTATTCAGTTGCCGATACTTTTCCCAAATGGCAGTATTATTAATTCTGCGTGCCTTCCTGTACATGCTTACAGCATCCCGGAGCTACAACGTACCAGATATGAATATAGATCTACGATATCTCCAAAACTGGCTGATAGCAAATAGACTTACTCAGAACGTTTTAAAACGGAATATATGTTGGTCGGTTCGAGGCAAAGGATTGCTACTGTCACACAAGGACAAGAGCTCGATCTTCTTATAAACGGAATTTCATTTTAAAAAAGTAGGCAGTAGCAAATGTTTAGGTGTAGAAATTGACGAGTTTCTGACGTGGGACTCTCATATTACAAGTGTTTCGAAAAAGGTATCATCTGGTATAGGAGTTTTAAAAGAGATTAGACCATTTGCTTCTACTTCCAACCTGATAAGTGTTTATCAGTCAACTGTCGAACCACACTTTGACTATTGTAGTATTGTGTGGGACGACATCAGCGACTTTGTCTCACCGACAAACCTCCAAAGTTGCAAAATCGTGCTGCACGAATAATCACAGGTGCTGATTACCTGACTCCGACACTGAATTGTTAAGTAGGCTAGGTTGGACTAACCTTAAAGAGAGGAGAAACAACCAAAAAGTTC
>BOPM01000618.1:136025-159504 GCA_022179025.1 Porites australiensis
AAACTACTTTTTACTGTCAATCTTATGACGTCATTTTCGCGCCAAAAACCGTTAAAATCAAAAATCC
Organism: Porites australiensis; assembly: GCA_022179025.1. Lineage (NCBI taxonomy): Eukaryota > Metazoa > Cnidaria > Anthozoa > Scleractinia > Poritidae > Porites > Porites australiensis. Next base: position 136,093 of record BOPM01000618.1, read on the forward strand.
AAAAACATTTGATTGTTGGGACTCCGAAGTTCTATTATCATGCAAAGTCTCAGCTCAAACGGTTAAAAATTGAAAAACTAGATTGAAAATGTTTACTTTTTGATGACAGCTGACCCGGCGTGATAGGGGACTGTTCAATACAGTGGATCACGAGCTTCTTCTGACAAAATTAGAATATATCAGACTTCTTGGGGCTATGCCTTAGAATGGTTTAAATCTTATTTATTTAACGGATTTCAGGTTGTATATATAAATGGGGTACTCTCCGAGAAATCCACTCTAAAATGCGGAGTTCCCCGGGGCTCAATGCTTGGGCCTCTTTTGTTTCTAGTACACATAAATGATATTAGTACTATTATATGTAATGGATTATGCATCTACACGAATGTACGCAGATGATACTAATTTGACTTTCACTGCTTACATACATACATACATAATTTATTCAAGATGCATTTAAATATATACAAGGCTTTAAAAAAGCTTTTCAGGGAAGTTATGAGGGGGATCCCTATGTAAAGACTCACCAAAATAATAAATAAATAAAAATAAAAATAAAAAAAGATAATATCATAAAAACAACTACAACAATTGTAAAGGCACTTCTTAGTTAAACATTGAGATAAAATTTTAGCTTGGATTTAAATAATCGAGGACTATCAGCTTCAACTTGTCTTTAGGTAAATCGTTCAAGAGATTGACTATTCTACTGAAAAAAGAATGTTTATAACAATTCAGTCTTGTTGATTTGACATAAAGTTTATAAGAATGACTTACTCTTGTAGATTTAGAAGTAGCGAATTCAAAAAAATCTTCAAAGTTAAGATGATAATAACCAAAGAAAATCTTGCAACACTTGACTAAGGATAAATATGTTCTACGATCAGATGAAGTAGGCCATTTAAGCCGCTGGCATCGCTCTTCGTTGGTTTAGGGCCATTCTCGACGCTCTTCTCTGTACACATTCAAGTAAATAGCCAGATAAGGGCTCCAGACTGGTGCTGCATATTCTAACATTGGCCGTACGAGAGATTTGTACAGCACAGAAAATATATTTACATTTGCAGTTCCAACGGAACATTTCATAACGCTTAATACTTTGTTTGATTTATTGGCAATCAAGTTGATATGATTGCCCCAGGAAAGGTCCTTTGTAATTTTGACCCCAAGGTCTTTGAAACAGTTCACGTCCTTTAGGGTTTTTCCTGAAGTATAATTGGTTACTGATTTATCTCGCGAGTGTGTTATATGCATTGATTCGCACTTATTGGCGTTAAAACGTAGCTGCCATTTACAAGCTAAGATTGATTCAGGTCTTCCTGAAGAAGCTGTGAATCTATTATGGGGTCAATTATTTCTCTGTAAATATTTGTGTCGTTAGCATAAAGTTTAACTGTGGATGATATGCATTCCGATAAGTCCTTTAAATAGAGTAAAAACAATAACGGTCCTAAAATGGATCCCTGTGGGGTACCAGAGGTGACAGTCGACCATTCAGAGCACATTCCCCTGACCACTACACGTTGTTTGCGACCAATTAGAGAGTTTCTGAGCCAGTTTAGTAAACAACCGTCAACGCCCCGTGGCTTTTCAATTTCAAAAGCAGGCGATCATGAGGGACAATAGGGACTTAAAGATCCAACGACGCGACGTCAACGAGAACGTCGCTTAAAAAGCACAAAGTGAATTTGCATTCTTTCAGTCTTTACCACAATTATTCGTACCCACCTACTTTGCCAAATGTTGGTTAATCCTCTGTGAAATCCTACGGCCAATATCCAAGTTCAAATAGAGAAATAAAATTTCGTCGTTGCTTGTTTATGTCCTCCATAAAACGCGAAATTAGGCATTTTCACGTCCTAGTCGTGGAAAAACGGGCGAAGAAATGTACAAAAAAGCGTGATGCACGTGCAAGTGCTTATAAAACCCATTGTTTTTTTGACGTTATCGTTGCCGTCCGCGTCTTTGCATCTTAAAGTCCCTTTCAATGAAACCAGGTCATTTGTACCTCTTCGCTTAGATTTGACGAAATTCCAGAAAGGTTTAGGGTTTTCGTTTTCTTGGAGATCAAGAGTTAGTCTCTCTACGTACGTCCAGCGCGCTTTGTTCCAAAGTTTCTTGACAGAATTATTCAGTTGCCGATACTTTTCCCAAATGGCAGTATTATTAATTCCGCGTTCCTTCCTGTGCATGCTTTCAGCATCCCGCAGTTACAACGTACCAGATATGAATGTAGATCTACGATATCTCCAAAACTGTCTGATAGCAAATAGACTTACTCAGAACGTTTTAAAAACGGAATATATATATATATATATGCTGGTCGCCGTTCGAGGCAAAGGATTGCTACTGTCACACAAGGACAAGAGGTCGATCTTCTTATAAACGGAATTTCATTTTAAAAAAGTAGGCAGTAGCAAATGTTTAGGTGTAGAAATTGACGAGTTTCTGACGTGGGACTCTCATATTACAAGTGTTTCCAAAAAGGTATTATCTGGTATAGGAGTTTTAAAAGAGATTAGACCATTTGCTTCTACTTCCAACCTGATAAGTGTTTATCAGTCAACTGTCGAACCACACTTTGACTATTGTAGTATTGTGTGGGACGACATCAGCGACTTTGTCTCACCGACAAACCTCCAAAGTTGCAAAATCGTGCTGCACGAATAATCACAGTTGCTGATTACCTGACTCCGACTCTGAATTGTTAAGTAGGCTAGGTTGGACTAATCTTAAAAGAGAGGAGAAACAACCAAAAAGTTCTTATGATGGTTAAAATTTTTAATGGTATGACCCCAACCTATTTAGAAGAAATTTTTTCGAGTAACATTAGACGATCGATTTATAATCTTAGGACCTCAAGGTGGAATTTAGCTTTGCCGGCAGTTAAAACACGTTACTACCGGAATAGCTTTGCCTACACTGGGGCAAAAGTCTGGAATGCGCTACCAGACGATTTGAAAGGTAAAAAATCCATTGGTCAGGAGCTTTTAAAAACAAATGAGAATCCCTAGATCTCTCTATCGATTATTAGCTTTACACTGTGATCAAACGTTTCATTTTATTTTTTTCATAGATAGTTAATAAAGATACTTAAGATACTGATATTTAGTATTTACCAAACCAGTGAATAGCAATTTTCGCGCGTTTTGATTGGCTCCCGTAACTCGGAATATCCTTGGCTATTCACTGTTTTGCGTCGTTTTTCGGAAGACGAAATTTGTGCGATAAATGAAGCGGTCGTACAAACAATTACCAAGAAAGCGACGAACTTTGGCTTGTCGGTGTTCACTGGTAGGTAGAAAATTATTTTCGTGCTGAATTAATTTGCAACAAAATCGTAAAATACACTTGACAAAATTCCCAAAATGTTTTTAAATTGTAAATAAAATTCCTACTAAGTGACGTTTTTAATTTACAAAAAGTTACTTTTTTTCAGTTTTATCCAACTGATTTTCTAAATACTAAAACAAATATCCCCCTCAGGGTCGGTGAACAGTGCTAGCTATATACCTCGACGCTTCGCGTTTCCGCTCCGTATTCACCACTATTCACCTCCCCTTCGGGAGATAGTTATATAATATTTGTTTATATTTTAAATAATGTTATTGTAATATTGTAATTTACGGCTTTTGGGAAGAACAAAAGAGCAATGTATTGTAATCTTTTATCACAGTCACCGTGATTAAATAAAGTTTTCTATTCTATTCTTTTCCATTCCATTTATTCTATTCTATTCTCTCGAGACAACTTCAGTGTTTTTGAATCCCTCCTTATCCCCAACTGCCTCCTTTTCGTTTAATTTTAGTAATGCTATTGTGTTGCGATTTTGTAGGCCAACCTTTGCCTCACTTCAAGTGTTTCCCGTCGAGATAACGACGGCCGTCTTTGTTATTGTTAAAAATTAAAAGCCACACTTGTGGCAAATTTATCTCATATGTTTGTCTGAGTGTTTCATTCGACAAACGGAGCTAGCTGACAGCTTGTGATGCACGCGCAATGTTACTAATTAAGCAAATAGTAAGATTTATAACTGGTCAGGGCATGAAGTACGTTTTTTGCCTTACAAGTGAGATGTTAGTTCTAATCGTATAAGCTTTAAATTCGAGGAAGTCGAAATAGATATAGGCTTGTATTATATAATGTCAGTATGAGTAGAATTTGCTCCGGAAATAGACATTAAAAAATATTCAAATAGACTAAAGTGCGATAAATTATAATTTATTTTATTTGCATAAGGTTTTTTCATCTAAACCTGCAACAGTAAATAAATTTATGACTAATTTCTAACCTGTGAGGACTGCAAAGTTGACCGACAAAGGATCATATCTGGCCTCATACAACTCTTTGACACAGACTCTGAATCCAGAAGCATTCATGTTCTAAAAAAAATTAAAGGGAAGGAAAGGATGGTTGTCACATTGCACAAGGGCTAGAAGGCGGCAATCATCGCTTACAAACAACTGTATAAAGAGTCCTCAATTAACTTACGTTAGATAGATCATAGATAGACAGATACATAAATAGACAGAAAGACAGACAGTCAAATAGATAGACAGATCGATAGATAGATAGACAGACAGACAGACAGATAGACAGACAGACAGATAATGGATAGATAGGCAGATGACAGATAGATAGACAGACAGAAAGACAGACAGACAGACAGATAGATAGATAGATAGATAGATAGATAGACAGACAGACAGACAAATAGCAAGAAGAATTATAGATAATTACTTTATTTAGCACAGAGTTATTTACCAAGAAGCTGTGCATTAAAAGATAAAATAAAATAATAAAAAGAAGAACAATACTAAAAATTACAACTTAAAAATATATGATATCTACATATACAATAAACAGCGAAAAAAATCATCATAAAATCTAGAAGCATCTGACCAATAGTTACTACAAAATGATCTCACCAATGGGGAGCATTTAGTAGTGGAACTAAGACTATTATAAAGTTTTGCAGCTGAATAAGCGAACGAACTGTGGCCAGAAATTGAAGCTATATAAACCATATGAATGTTTGAATTATTTCTGGTATTATTGTTATGTATATCGCCATTTCGGGAAAGCAAGTCACGAAGATAAAGCAGGCAGAGACCATGGATGCATTTGAATGCAGTAAGACACTTCTGGAAATTCCAAAGTTCAATCAAGGAGACCCAATTAGCAAACTCGCGAAATTAATTCTCTGATCTTTCTTCTCTGATCTTCTTTTGCAATATAATAAATGCTCCCCTCTTCTGAAGCCTCAGGAGTCTGTCGAAGCAAGTGCGGTCTGCATTAGACCATACAATGTCACAACATTCAAATAACGGCTCGATTAGAGACTTGTACAAAATTTTACAGGGGTCAGCAGTCAAATATTTGAGCATCCTCCCTAGGACGTTTAATCTACGAGAAACTTTACAGCAATTACAGCAAACGTTGCCAATATGTTCCAGTGTTAATTTAAAGAAACATCTAGAGTTAGGCCAAAGTATTTCACATTAACAGAAGGTTCAATAACAAAACAGCATTACTTTGGTTTTTGTACAATTTAACAGCAATCTGATCAGGCCTAGAAAACCATTCACCAGCAACGTTTAGGTTCTCTTGAAGGATAGTTTGAATAGACTGGGCATCTTTCCCGGCAAAACACAGGCAGCATAATCGGCATATAGGACTATTTTGCACGGGCGGACAACATCTGGTAACATAAATCATCATACTGAGTTGAACCTCGACTTCACGAACCTCTATATAACGAAGTCCTCGGTATAACGAACCATTTTCTTCAGCCCGACCAAACCTCGATATAACGAAGCTATATGTAACGAAATCCTCGTTATAACGAACACAATCCAGAAACGCGAACGTAAAATATACCTCGATATAACGAATAAATGTCAACATGTGACCGAAAGATTGCTGAAGATGAATGCGAAACATACCAACAAGGATAAAATTTATGTGCACAGTAGTTTTAAAGCAGTTTTGTTTACCTTCTAGTGCCTAAGCTATGTACAGCTCTGAACTGCGACAATTCTTCATTTCAACGTCGCGTAATAAACAAGGCACAAAAAAATAAATTGGAAACCGTCCAGTGGAAGAAGCCAAGAAAATGAATTGTTATAAAAGACTAATGTGTAAACAATTTGTCCAAATCTCAGGTCTTTGTGGCCCAAAGTTTCTAAGTTATTTGCAGAAACATTTCACGCACCAATGTAGAGCTTTGTATGGAGACGCCATATTGGTGCACCGTTTTGGTCCACCAATATGGCCGCCGGAAAACAAAAAGAACATCTGGAGTTCACTTTTTCTATAAATTAAAGCTTTTCCGTTTCACTCGAGGGCTAGCATACGTGCGCATAAACACATCCTTTAATACTTGAAATGGTTAAACTGCTGAAAATCAAGAGGAGAGACTTTTTTCAATGAGACAGCATTCCTATTTTGGTGTCACGCACTGTGAAAACTCGGAAATTCAATTACTGTATTTTCCACATGAAACATGCTTCGGGGCTGGAAACTTGTACAAACATTTATTGTCTATTTATCTTCAACCTAGTGTATAAGAATTCGAAAAACCTCGCTTTTTTGACTTTGCAATTTGATGACGTCACTGTGAAATCATCAATAGCTTCGTATACAAATGTTTATTACAGAAATTGTTCACATCCGGAAATGCTTGGCGTTAGAAATTAATCATTAACTATACCTCGATATAACGAATATTTTGCTTGTTTTCCCCAAAAATTCGTTAAATCAAGGTTTTCGATATAACGAACAAATTTCCCCAGTCTCTTGGCACTTCGTTAAATCGAAGTTCCACTGTACATGGTGTGCCGACATGTATTTCATACCGGAAAAGCCAAGAAAAGCCTGGAACGTAATAATTATTTAGCGATAATTCATTAGCACTTCAAAAATAATTTAGACATATAAATTTACATCGGAAATTAAAAGCTTATTTAAAAAATGTGTCTCAAGTGCTTTCTTAAATAAAAATACGGAAATTTAAATTTGAGTGATCTGTGAGCTTATCTTGCAGCGCATTCCAGAGGATAGGTCATAACCAGTTTTAGGTGGTGTTGTCCATGTGCTAAATAGTTTTTGAGTTTGATCTCAGACTGCGGTCTGGTGTAGGTTAAACATTGAAAAGTCATTAGACTATAGTTTTACATTGGATCCTGACCTTTTCGGGTGACAAGTGTAACTGTTTAATATGTTTCTTCCTGTTAATTGTACATGAAATAAATCATATATGAACTGCGGAAATGAAATGAAAATGAAGAAATGATCGTCGCAATGAACGCAATTTATGCAATTGCGGAAAGAAGCCTGAAAAAAATTGAGGACTTCAACGGGGTTTGAACCCGTGATGTCGCGATACCGGTGCGTTGCTCTACCAACTGAGCTATGAAGCCACTGACGTTGGGAGCAGGTCAATCGTGGGTTCATATGTTCCCGTGAAAGAAATGAGTATTAATGATACATGAAATAAATCATATATGAACTGCATAAATTGCGTTCACTGCGACGATCATTTCTTCATTTTCATTTCTTTTCCGCAGTTCATATATGATTTACTTCATGTATCATTACTCTTGTTAACACTCATTTCTTTCACGGGAACATATGAACCCACAATTTACCTGCTCCCAACGTCAGTGGCTTCATAGCTCAGTTGGTAGAGCATCGCACCGGTATCGCGAGGTCACGGGTTCAAACCCCGTTGAAGTCCTGATTTTTTTTCAGGCTTCTTTACGCAATTGCATAAATTGCGTTCATTGCGACGATCATTTCTTCATTTTCATGTTTCTTCTTGTTGTAAAGTTAGCAGTCTAGCCGCAGAATTCTGCACGATTTCAAGTTTTTTGAATGAATGATTTGAGACACCATAAAGAAGTGAACTGCAGGATGAATCCAGTCTGGAGGTAACAAACGAATGGATCAGGGACTTGGCTGCTTGTCGTGGCAAGTATTTTCGTATTCGGGTTACGTTCCTTAGTGCGAAGAAGGCAGATTTACAGGATACCTTGGTCTTCCACTGACAGTGATGAGAGTCAATAATAGGAAATTTGCACGATGACGTACTAATTTGACGACAAATACCAGAATCCTTTAATTTGTTATTCTCATGTGAAAATCATGTAAATGTCAAAGGGATTGATAAATTTAAATAAGAGGGCAAAAAACGAAATGAATTCTGGTAGTTTTAGAGGTTAACTGACGTCATTTGAAACCAGCCTATACCTCACCGATATTTCGCGCGGTTTTTGATGGATTGATAACTGCGTCACTGATTGTAACTGAATAAACAGGCGGTGATGGACTATGTAGTTTCGCGTTTAGAGACAAACGATCAGTCTTACTTCTGTTCATTTTGAGCAAGTTCTGTGGTATTCAGATGTCGATATCACTTACGCAGGCTTCAATCCTCGTTTTTGCCAGTTCAACTAACGGTGATTTGAAAGGCAGATAGACTTGGGTTTCAGAGGCATACAGATGCTGAAACCTGATATCAGATTTGCTGATAATGTCAACTACTGGTGCTTTATACATCAGGAATAGCATAGGGCCCACAAAAGAACCTTGGAGGATTCCTTAGATAGATACGAAGAAAACCAGTTGAGTGGCGTACCTTTAATGTCAAATTTGTGTGAGAGTCCCGAGTCAGCGGGATGGCATGATCCATGGTGTCAAACGCCGCGGATAGGTCTTGTAGCAATACGACTGTTTAACTGTGACAACAGACGGATCGAAACGCAACAATGACATCACGAGTCCTCATAGCCAATAACATCACGCCTTAACTGACAGACGACTAATACCATCGCATATCTCGTCTTAATTGACTAGTCACGTCAGTAACCAGAGTTTAACTGAAGGCGAGTTCAACTGAAGGCGTCATACAACTCACTTTGATTCTGAAGATGACTACCGCACAGGTTGTCGAAACGTCAGTCACTGCTAACAACAGTTACGTTCTCCCGAACGATCATGCTCAACCCCACATCTATAAATTTCCAATAAATATAAGTGCCCATCCTTCCAGGATTGCCGCAAGGGATCAACGTTTTTGTAAAGGGTCAGCATGTCCAAATAAAAATCGTAAAGGTTTTACAATGGATAACTGACGTCTGAAGAAAGATAAAATAAGAATGAATACTTGGACAATATGGTAAGCATCAGCTGATTTTTGTGAAATTCGAAGACACTTTGCAGGTTTAATCATGGGCAAGTGACAACTAAACACAACACTATATCTTACTACTCTATTCCCTCATGGCGAACAAAAGTATAAAAAGGCTTTGGTGTTTCTCTTCTCGTAGACAATCTGCTACCATCTGACCTTTAGTAAGTATTATTACTACAGCTAAATGATGCTGAGTTCTACAACAAAAAGTTACCTCGATCCACGTGGAAATACCATTATGAATCGCTGCTGAGTTCCCAGATACTGTGGTGCTATGATTAGCGGACACAAGCACTGTTGGAGGCGAGTTATAGCTTGTTTTAAATAAAACGAACTGCAAATACACAAAGAGGAATCATTCACTCACAGTTAAACTACATAATCTTACCGCTTTTTCAGGTAAAACGTTGCAGACGATTAAGGACCCGTCAACATTACCATCTACATTAAAAAACTCAACTTTATAAGATAATGCGTCGAAGCTATTTAATAATCTACTAGAAACTATTAGAAACTGTAAAGATTACAGAACCTTTTTAAGACTTTCAAGGAATTTTTTAAGAAACAGAGTACAGAGCGATTAGTCAGTTTTACTGTAATTGGATTCTGTTAATCCTGCTTCTTCTGCATAATTTGTAAATAGCTTAATTTGATTTATTTTGTAATTGTAATTAATGTAATTTAACAGGGAAGAGCCACCCAGTGGATCTGTTAATAAATCATCATTATTATTATTATTATTATCATTATTATTATTATTATTAATGTACATAGGGTATATATTTTAATATTCATATTCTTGAATCTGTAAATGCTTTATTAGTCTATTTTTTAAAATCTATGAATAAAGTTTTTTAAAAAAATTATTATTATTATTATTATTATTATTATTATTATTATTATTATTATTATTATTATTATTATTACGGTTAGGCCACCGTCCATACTAAATCGGATAAATTGTACTTCGAGAACGGAACTTTTGGACAACGCCCTTTAAAGTGAATTTATTTGGACCGACCACATTTTGAAAAGGGAACTTTCGAAACGCTGATGTAAAATCCGAGACGCCCGAGACCATTGTTTGAACACAGGGGGACCATCCAAACTGTTCGAGGCATCTCAAAATTGATCCAGATTAGTATGGGTCGGAGGAAATCCATTTTATGCGGCGTTTCGCAAATTTATCGGAAGTAGTGGACGGGGCTTAGTTTCCATTTCCCAAATATCACTTGTTATAATCTGTGCTCAGTACCCTGGGAAATACGAACTCACGACTGCCGAGCGCCCCAGAAATTCCATGCTCAGGATACTTGCCAACTGGACCCAAGTTTTACTCTGATTTGTTATTACAGAAGTTGATGACATTCTATCAGGGCCGAGCAGGGGGAGGGCCAGGGGAGGGGGTCTTGCTTGAAGATAGCCTGTTGCATGCTCCAAGATAGTCGGGTCCGCGAAATTGAGAAAGCGTGGACACGAAAATAAAACGGGAGGAAACTGCCACTGCCCTCTTTTCCCAGATTACGCAATTATATTTTCGCGTACCTTACACTTATGCGTCATCACTACTATCTGAGAGCCTGGGACAGGCTAGCTTGAAGATTAAAGAAAGGGTAGAGCTTATTTTACGTTGGTAGCTCGAAATAGCCATCAGCTGAATAACAAACCTGAGGCCGATGGTGCGCTCATTTCATACCCGTTTAACGAGTAAAGCTACAGGGCCAATGTTATAAAACTACCATATCTGGATATAAGCTTCTCACCTCGCAGTAAGCGTTGTTCATTTCATCCAACGGCGGATTTGTATTTGGAAACTCTATGGTTCCGTGTTCTGAAAAGAGCGGCTTGTGTAATTTGAAGAAAGCAAACCAGTTCTGTTAACAAAAATACCGTGACTAGATTAGTGACATTATTATTATAACACAAATTCGAATAAAACAATTAAATCTCATAGCGTTTCAACATCCTGATTTAGTCACGAGCACCAGATTTTTTTTATGCAAATTTTAAATTCTTTCTGAACACCTTACAGAATTATTTTGCCCTTGTTTATGAGTTTTTGCTATTTTTATCCTGGGGGCTTTTCATTATTGAAAGGAATCTTCAATTGAAGGAAATGAACGATATCGTTTGTAGACGCGATAGGCACTCGATCTTGTTACTTAAAAAATCCGGGCTACGAAACTAAGCCGACAATCTTTACATAATTTTCAACTTGAACGCACTTCTTTCTTGATCTGTTTATGTTCCAGTCCATCGTCGCTATTCGAAATTCTGCACAGTATCATTGCATAAAAAAGACGGCATGATTGAGATGCCGTCCAGTCAGCTCAGTGGTTAGAGCATCCAAACTAGAACTCGGAGGGCCGTTAATTCGATTCTCATCTGGAGCTCGGAATTTTTTCTGAGCTTTTTGGCGTTAGAATTGTCCAAATTGCCCTTTTTGGTGTTCAGATTGTCCAAATTTTATTGAACGCGTTTGCGAAAGGTTAGCACGGGTACAGTTCCAATTTCGGATTTTGCGTTCCTTTGGGCCGCGAAATCGGGCAAATCTAGGATCAAAAATTTGTTTTTGGATTCGCCAAAAGGAACACACACTAAAACGATTAAAAAAAATTCGTCGACGTATGTTAACATCTTCCATTGACTGTGACGTTGCATTAGCAAACTTCACTTCGTAGTCGTACAAAGGAACAAAAAGCGTGACTGCACGTGCTGGTGTTGTTTTTCATGACGATTTCGTAGTCCTAGTCGTCATCGTTACTAAAGTAAGGCTGCTGAGCTCTGCAGCTTCTCGGAAGCATCCCACCGACTCCCACACGCGCGCGTAAGAATAAATTATAATTGCGGTTTTTAAGCCAAGGCTTAACACATAATCAGAACATAAGAACGGTGCAGTTACTAACTGTTACATACCACATTAATATCCTCGTGTCTGCCATCAAAATTCTGCATTTCCCGAAGACAGACTTTAAACGAGCTTTTTGTTACATCTTCTGTCCAAATAAGGGCGGAATCGTACTCTTGGCCAGTTCTCAGGTGCTCTGAAGTCACAAGTACTACTGGCGCCTCGGCAAACTTGTCCTGCAAAAAGGGAGAAAGAAATTGCAACGAGTATTACTCTGCGACCTACCCAATTTTTTTGTTATTTTTTTATTCTGAACGTTTCCACTGTTCATTTGAATGGCATTTGACACCTCATATGACGTCATCTATCGAAACCTGTATTAGGCGGACACCCTGTATTAAGAGGACACTACAGCATTCCCCAAGGGTGTCCGCTTCTGATACAGGTTTCACTGTACAAGTATCGCTGAATTGTTTCAACAAATTATACTTTTCTTTTCAACGATCTCGACTCTTAATCAGTGCCTAACAAAACTAAGCCCAGTGTATCCCAGGTCGATACAGGAGCCCATGACTGTCTCCAACTTTTGGACAGCATACTATTACTGCGGAGTTTGATCTCACTGTCACAGGACTGTGAATCTCCCCGATTTTAAAGATATATGGAAAGTTAACGAAAGTTCAATAAATATCCGATCAATAGGCTTTTAAGGTTCTAGAACATTCTAAGTGTTTACCTTTTAAAATGCAACATGATGAATAACCAATTTACTAATAAGCTTTGCATGCAGAAACATAAATATTAACAGTGTGCTTTTTGAGAGTGGGTCGTTTTTGTTGGCAGATACATCCTTCGTATTATTATTAATGTAAACCTATTATCAATGACCAAGCTAATAAATAGCGAGCTGCTAAGGAACTGAAGGGAAAAAAAGAGTATGCAGTTATAAATAGAGAGAGAAAGAAAGTGAACTGCATAAATTAAGAACAAGGTTACCGTTTAGTTGAAGAAAGACATTGTTGAAAGAAGTTGTTAAAGAAGTTGTGAAGCGACATAGAAGAACTGTGAAACGAAAGAGTAAGTTCCTCTGTAAGGACGTATTTAACGTAAAGCTTAATATTTGCTAGTTGTGAGAGTCACTCGCAAGAAGAGGATTTAGTTTCTTTATCATTACTGTCCTTATAAAATCATGTCGAAACTAGGTCAAGTTGGAAAAATATATTCCCGTCATACCTTGGGAAAAGTGGCATCAGCACAATTAGTCCCAGACCACCATTTCTGCATCCTAATCGTTCCCGTCAATCCTTCGGGCGGTGCTCCTTGGTAAGCCAGCCAATCAATGCTGGCAAATGGGTTAAAGTTTTCTTCTTTCCTTCCAGACTGCATGGCACAAACTGTGAAGTTTTTTGTGCTGATACTTTCTGTCCATGAGGTGACGGCGTCGTGGACTGTTATCGAGTCGTTAAGGTTTATGTGATTCACCGTTATTTGTACGTGAACTTTCTTATCTGGATAGAACCGATATGGCGGGAAAGCAACTGTTTGACAACTCGAATCATGCCATTTTGGAACGTGAAGAAGGTTCAGTCGGCCTCTCACAATCGGAAAACCTGTGGGAAAAAGTAACAAAAAGACCAGAAAAGACTCGGTTTCAGAGGCCAGAAAACTGAGTCAGAATTGAGTTTTAACTTCGCTATAGTTTTTTCATAAGCTGCCTTCTGATTGTGATAGGAGTGTGATGTTGACCACGATAGGACCAAATTGTCAACATTAACACCGAAATTCTTATCGCTTCGTCCAAGCTTTCCCCCGCACTAGCTCTGTTTGCACTTTAATTCTCCATGCGGCTTTTTCGTCTAACATTCCTTTAGTCAACTCCTCCACACTTTTACGCCCTCATAATTTTGATGCAGCTCTTTTCCCCCTTTTCCTGTATCCCTCTTGAGTGGGCGGCCATAGCATTAGCAATAGTAATTCGTTAGACCAAGCGTGAAGTCAAGTTATTATTCATTCAAAATACTTCTCCCTTTCTGATTGGCTAAAAGCCCACGCATAATTCACCATAACCACCTACTGATGAACAAATTTGGAAGAATTTTGCGGTTAATCAACCGGTGACGTCAGAAGTGCAGCACAGCTACAGATTAATACACCGTTAACCGAGAAGACCTGTGGACGAGGTTGAGTTGTTTTGCGTTGTGAAAACAAAAATGGCGGACATTTCACTAGTTTCAAGAGTAAGAACTAGGCGAAATAATGGCTAAAAACATGGAAAGAACAGCAAGAAGACAACTTGAAGGGCGACATTCGCTACTTGGAGAATATTTGTGGAGCTGAACAACCCTAAACGTGCACTATAGAAAATGAACTTAACATCGATGGAGGTAAGCATGTTTTAGCTATGTTTTTAAAAAAGGAATTATTTTGAATGAATAATAAGACAATTATTGAATCCGGCTTTCGTATCATATGAAGAATTATGGAGATCTTGGAGGGTGTTATCCGCCTCGGCCGATAACACCCTCCGAGTTCTCCATAATTCTTCATATGATACGTAAGCCGAATTCATTAATTGTTAAATAATCGGATATTGGCCAAATTCTATTTTTGCGTTCATGGACCGAGACAAAGTCGAGGTAAAAAAAAAAACACAAAAGACCAATGTCCAGCCAGCGTGACCAACAATCTTGGTCAATAAAGAATTTCTTATACGGCTAAGAGTCCCTTTTTTCCTGCGGCTGGGGCAAGAGAGAAAAATCCAAGCAAGCAAGATTGGCCCTTCTAGCCCACTCAGGTTACCCAGGCAAAAATTGCAATTACCTTCACAGCTTCCCGGATGATAGACAAGGTTATTTTCCAATCCTCTACAGTAGCTAAGCTCGTGCCAGCATTTATTGTCGTATGTTGTTCCGTTCGCAGTGCACACTGGATCCTGATATGAGGGACATTGGTCATCGCACTCACAGCGGGCGTCATGCGCACTGTAGGTCTTGCAGACTCCAAACCGAGGGCAATGAACGTTAAGACATGGATTCAGATCTGTGGCGATAAACAGAGTACCCTTTTTTTTCCATTTTAGATTTTATTTTCCTTGATAAATGGAAAAAGTTGACGTGAAAGAAACTCAAACTCATGACCACGTATGCTAGTTTTCTTACGCAAGACTCCACTTTTAACTTATAATGATGGTTTCACCGAAAATGAGCCAATCAATTTCTCAGGTGAATACTTTGACAACAAATATATTAAAAGGAAAAATCAAACAAAATACCAACCTCCAGTCACACCATAGCTAACAGTCATCGAATCGTGATAAGGTCCTGATCCCGTAAGATCTTTAACACAAATTTTCATTGATTCCAGCCCAACATCCTAAGAAATCAGGGTAGAAAAGAAAATTATAAACCAATTTCATTGACTTAAGGACATCCATTTTTTGTTTTTTATTTGACTGTCTGTTTGTTTGTTTCTTTTTATATTATGGCATTAGTATTAATAATAATGACGAATAATAATAATGAGAAGAATAAATACTATCCACTCCCCTTAATGGGGCTTTTCCCGGATAATGAAACGATATTTCAAATAGCACATATATAAAGTGTTTTATGTTTTAAGAATCTCAACTGGTAGGAGGCGAACCGGTTGTTGGCTATTTACAAGCGTGACCGAGGATTTGAACTCGGGACTACCGTGAACAAATTCAGCTCAGTAGCGGTCAGGGTGGGACTTAAACTCGGGGCCTCTGGATTACAAGTCCTAATCGTCCAGCGCTCTAACCGCTCGGCCACGCTGATAAAGTGAAACAAGATAAAACTTGTTTATTTACATTTCCTCTGGATTTATAGAATAAGAAACAAATAAAACATGTACAGAATAACTGAAACAAATTGAGCTAGCTAAGCTATTTCTCTTGTTTGCGAGCACGTGCTACAATTATACAGCATTAAGCATTCAACCTACCTCTACCCAAACAGATAAGATATTATTTTCTGGAAGTATGGTTCCTTTCACCTTCCGGTTGTATTGGTGAGTAACAGAGACGAGAACAGCTGGCGTCTGGTAAAATGTCGTGTTAAAAGGCACCACCTGTAAACAAGTGTTAACAGTGATTCTGATAAGTACTGAATCTCACGCACGCAGTGGTTGGTCGTTGCCTAGTAGTTGTTAGAGCTCAGTGACAAAGAAAAAAATGCTTTTGTTATTTTTTTTTACCACATTGTCCTGACAGAGCTACTGGAGTCCTCAAAAAAATTAAAGCAGAAGTTGTCTGCAGCCGAGGACTGAAAAGGGCTCAGCGGTTCGTTTGCCACGGCTTTGTTCTATCACCATCGGTGAACTATAGCTCAGTGAAAAAAACGTTGCAAAATGGAATCTACTATCAAGAGTGATGTCTTCCTTCGTTAGTTTTTCCGCCAAAGGCGCAATAAAAAGGAGAGATTCATAACTCCTATAATTTAAATTGGAATTGCATTTGTTTGACACTAGCCGAGAATTGATAACAGAATTGTCGTCAAAACCTGACTGTTTTATTGTAAACTTTCTAATTTTCAAAAGTCAAAAAATGTTACATTCCCTAGCTGGCTCATGCAGACTAGGCTGAATGTGAGTATAATCAGAATGATTGACACAAACCTGGCAGAAGCCGAAATTGTTCTCAGCTGAGGGCTGTTCATTATTTGGGAAGAACTCTTCTCCAGTAATTGTAAAGTTGACTTGACTATCATTGCCGAGGAATGCAAACCAGTCCTGCAGGAAAAGAGACAGCTGCCAGTTAAAAGTCAGTTGTTTCGCTAAGCTTTTAGTACATAGTAATTGCAGGTACTGTGATTATTTTCACGAAAACAGCATTTCGAAGTTAACACTGTAGTAGCTGTGTGAACTGAAAACAACCTACCCACTACCTATTAACAACAAGCATCATTTAAATGTCGTCTAGGTTTCTTGTTAAGGTTGTGTCAACCGTGCATAGTGGTGACTTTAATGACAAGCTCCCTTCCTTTCTAAACAGCCTGGAAGCAAGGCAAAAACCGCTGTTATATTAGATAAATATAAATTTCCTTAAGTTATGAGAACGTCAATTAAATTATTTTATTATATGGACACGAGTGTTTTACTGGAAAATACACCACTCGTAAAATTCATAAAAACTACATCCGGGACCCGAGTGGTTTATTTTCCATAATCTTGACACGTGAGTTTGTCGATGACGTAATTTCGGTCATTTCCCTCTATCATTTTATCGATGTCTTTTTGTCTATATAATAAAAAGAACATTACACGGCTGCTTGAAGATATGAATTTTATTTTCTCGTGGCAAAAACAATATCTTACTCACTCACTGCGCTCGTTCGTAAAAATATTGTTTTGCCACTCGAAAATAAAATTCATATCTTCGCGCCACCGTGTAATATCCTCTCTATAATAATGAAGCGTGTGTTAGCAAATTTGCCCACTTACAACAATTACATCTTGGTGTTTTCCGTCAAAAGAAAGAAACTCCCTGAGGCACACCTCAAAACCTCCAGTATGGACATTCTCTAACCATGCATACATGGCGTCATTTGGTTTCGTGCTGCGAGCGTATCGAACGGAAACGAATACGGAAGGCTTTGCAGGGAAACTCTGCAAAAAAAAAGAAACGGGTTAGTATGATTTACCTCCAAAAATTTTACTTATATATTTTGCCATCTTTAGAACTCCCTACAAATGCAAATATTTCCATTTTTTAACATATCCGGCAGTTAATTTAATGATGAACATTATCATTCCAATGAAGATGAAGAGCAACATGAGAATTGAATTAACTTTTTGAAGGTTAAAGGTTAACCCCATCAAGATACTCTTAACCTCTAACTGAAGGTACTTACTGTACTTTACCGTAAATTGTACTCAGGCAAAAATGTTCTTTAAATGAAATACCGACATTTGAAGCTGATGATCATTGCACGAACTCTTGGTTGGGATGTATGTTGGTCGTTTAATTTTACCGGATAACAGTAATAGCATTCTACAACAGATAGGTTAGTTAAGTCTTACATTCAGTAGTTCGCCTTATGTAACAAGAAATTATATGGTATCTTTAATTTATAATTTTCTAACCTGAGAAAAGGCCACTTTGTCGCACTTGGTTTCTGTTGTCCATATTCCACTAAAAGTAACACTTCCATGCCTCAACATTGGCTTGTACTGAAACGCCAACCAATTTATTATCCCTGTGTCATTCGAAGCACCCGTGGTACGTGAGCATAACTTAAATCCAACTGTATTTACTGACTCTGCCCACAGGGCTGAGGGCGAATGAACCACGGAAGAATTATCCTGGTAACTCAGTGACACAAACACGCGAACCTGAAATGAATTTCGGGGAATTAAACAAGCATCAGTGTCGTGCCAGACTTAAACTCAGGCTTCGACCATCCCCTGAGTAAAGCGGCGGGGATATCAGTGGCTGACGTTTTAACGATGTCTTTCTGAAAACCAACTGGCACCTCATAACTTCGGATTGTTCTTTGCTGACTTTATAAAACTTTTATTCATAGTTTCTATTGTGTATATTCCGTATATTCAATTTAGAGGAAAACACTGCTATCCTTTTCCACTTATTATAAATTTATGTGTCCAATTACCTCCGTCCTCTTACAGTGTACGTTGAGGTTTCGTTTTTATGTCTTCGTACTCATTTCAGCAAATCGATTACCATAACAACGAAAATTGAATATATCATAAGTAAGACTAAGTCAAGCCATAATAATAAAACATTTTATAAGACAACCATGGTTATCGAGAGCTATTTCAGTAAGTCTGAGTCTTCGGATGCCTACCGCTCAGGGGATGACACCATTTTTGCCGGGCGGCGCCATGAGGTTTTATAATTAAAATTCATATCATATTGAGAATTGCACTACGGGGATTATTATTCATTTAAAAAATTTCACCGAATCGGATTGGCTCAAAGCCCCCCGGCTAATTCTTCATTGGAAGAGGTGAGCTATATACCATGGACTTGATGGTATATTGACTTGGAAACGAGGTTGATAGAAGGTATATTGATTTGGAAACGAGGATCATGGGCAATAGACCATCGATCAACCTCGTTTCCAGGCGCTGCGGCCCAGCTGTTTATTCACGAGTTAACTACAAAAAATTGGCGTTCACGTACGTCTCTCCGAAGACGAATTAGCTGAATTTCTGACTAAAACTAAACGGAAGGAAAGCAAGAATACGCAAGCATATTTCTAGGTGGGTGTTATCTATTTTTTAGGAACATCTGCAAGAAAGAACCTGTGTAACAGCTAGTTTATTTCCTGAAACTTTGCCGAAAAATATGCCAACGTTTTAGAAGAAAGTCTACGAGGTCGTAAGCTTGTTAAGAACTCAAAATATTTTGACTGAATAATGAAACAATTATTCAATGCGGCTACCGTATAACGTAAAGAATTATGCAAATCTCTGAGGATGTTACATCCTCCGAGATCTGCACAATTCTTCACATTCGACCCAGCCTCAACTAATAATTGCTAATTGTAAAGCACAGTAAAGGTTCGACAAAACTCAACGCAAAATAATATAACATGACATGATATAATCACATATTAGGAAGTAGACAGTCTTTTACTGCTTTATTTTTGTGGAATTCTTGAGTTAAAAGTAAATCTATGATTGTTCTAATCAAAAAGTTAAAAAATATATCAATCATGGCTGGAATGGGTGGAAGGCTAATTAAAATTGCTGAGAAAATAGATCGTGCTAATATCGATTTAAAAGTGTTCAAAATGCGCTGTATATACATGATGCTTCTCACTCTAGGGTCTAAAAATTAAGTTTCAGTTTTATTTCTGTTGGATATTGTATTTAAAGCTTTTCTAACTATCCAAGTGAATATGTTTTTATTTGATGAGGCCATCCACAAATAACATATTCGTTTCTTGCAAGGAAAGACTTGTCAGACCCAGGGAGAGAACTGCAACAATTGAAGCTTTTCACGTGGGGACCGTGTGAGGGCATAGCTTCTGCAGCTCCCGAGCAGGCTAACTACTTCATCCGAAGACTGTATTTTGATAATAATTCGGCATAGATATAGGGCCAATAACTCCACGCAATAATTTCAAATAGACTTCCAAAGCTGTTGGCCAGACCACATGAAATGGCCCGTCCCCTCCGCGAAAAGATCGGCCTCACTGAAGGGGGAGTGGAACGCTTAAAACTCTCCAGGATTTCCGTCTCCCACTTTGTCTTTTTTTGACATAGAAAGAACGTGCTTCTCATTTCTTGATTGGGCTTTGCCCTCACGGGCAGCTCAATAAAAAGAAAAGAGATCGCTTGTCATTAGAGATATTGCGTGTCAATATAATCGCTTCACAGAGTCTCTTCCGGGTTCAAAGGAACCATCCTTTCCATCGTTTTCAATACAGTTCTCTGTTAACTAGCCTTACTGCACATTTTGGCGATGTTTCTCAAACAACTTGCTATCAACTGTTACACCAAGTGAGTCAACTTCCTTCCTATTGCATAAACACATAATTTCATATATTTCATACTTACGGTGCCTGATCCGCTAAAGACCTTTGGAAAAGTCACGCTTGTGCAACGCGGCAATGTGCAATGCCCTGGAGCCTCACAGCCGCTGTTACAATTCCATCCTTGTCGCGTACTTGAAGCGTTTATTTTTCCAACCTGGTAGGAACTCCCTTAAGGGAGACGAAAAGACAATCTAAGCTTTTCATTACATTAACGACTTTTAATCAGGGAAGGTGGAGTGCATTGGGAACTTAATTAAGAATATATAAAATGCAGGACTCAGAGTCAATTGAATGCAAAAACAAAACCGAAAGCGTTTGCCTGGACCCGCAAAGGGGAACATTCAAGTGAAGTTTAGATACTAAACTAGAATTGCGTTAAATGTCTTTTTGTGGCGGGTGGGAATAGCACATATATGTCCTAGCTGGGGAATTTGCGATGAGGACTTCATGTAATGTAAGATATGACGTTATGCGTTTAAATTTCGCTTTAGCCTGGATTTCGTGACGCATTACATAAACTAATTAAGAGGGGAGAAGCAAAAAATGCGGAACCAATCGTGTGTCATTAGACAAAAACACAAATGAAAAAGAAAGTAAAACTTGAAAAACTTGTGTGTACTAGGCTCCCATACGACTCTCTTGGCTTAAACAATTGGTAATTATAAACAGAGAATCAACGTAACGACACCCGGTTTAACATATTGGGGACGCAAATCAGGGCTGCACTGCTTATCTTGCTTATAGGTAGAATTTGAAAGTATCGAAAGTTCTTGTGTGGAAAACAGTACGAAGCTGTCTTTGGTCTGCCAATATATGTGAGGAATATAATAGGAACTGCTATATTATTGTTCTGGAAGTTACAACAAGATTAAAAAGATAGAGAAACTAAGTTGTCTCGTGTTAGTACCTAAACTGAGTTCTGGAATTATACGCCAACAAAAAAGTAAAGTTTTTAGTTGGAGACATTGCGAGAATATAAGAAACGACACTGCGGAGTTATTTGCGGAGTTTTCTTGGCATTAGAGTTAACAAATAGACAACAATTTTCCATTGTCTGCCGTACTCTTACAAACTATAGAAATGACGTCAAAGTGTTCAAAACTAAAGTGGAATCACAAGCCACAGGTGAGTGGTTTTACTGCAAAATTTTGAACATTTTGACGTTATTTCTATGGTCTATACGAGTACAGACCATGGAAAATTTTTTGTCGATTTGTTTTTTTACAATAACATTGACAGTTTTTGATGACCACAGCTCTCGACCAATCAGCGCTCGAAAAGTGAATCGCTCAGTTATTGTAAAATTTCAGATGGTTTTGCTTATTACGTTATTCGGCTGCTTATGATAAAATTTTAATATGAAAACTGTGCTCATTATCCAAGGAACGATAGATCACTCTTTCTAGGAATATGAATTTTAGGTGTTGCAGGATATATCTAAAGGTATACTTACTAGTGGTAATCAAATAAACGGTTAATGATATGGCATTGATGGTGAACGTTTTTTATTTTTTGGACAGTGTCAGAATACACTGACAAGTATATAATATGCCTCTTTGTGCTGTGCTATACTGCACGAAGTTTTGATTGCCAGAGATTGTCAAATATTACGAGTGTATCATGACGTAATATTTGTGATACTGGAACTACATCTAAAAGCGAATTTCAACGAAAACCGTCCAGTTTCGGTTATTGTAGACACTTGGAGGTAAACGCGAAGCGCGTTGAAGACATGCGAACGATCTCCTCCTTCCCGACACACCACCTCACGGTGCACCGTTTTGGTGCACCAACATGGCCGCCGGAAATCAACAAAACATCTGGAGTTCACTTTTTCTATAAAAGCTCTTTCTTTTCACTCGAGAACTACCATACGTGCGCATAAACATATCTTCTAATACTTGAAATGGTTATACTGCTGAAAATCAAGAGGCGAGACTTTTTTCAACGAGACAGCATTCCTGTTTTGGTGTCACGCACTGTGAAAACTCGGAAGTTCAAATTGCTGTATTTTCGAAATGAAACATGCTACAGGAATGGAAACTTGCACAAAGATTTACTTTTTGTTTATCTTCAACCTAGTGTAAATAAGAATTCGTAAAACCTCGCTATTTTGACTTTACAATTTGGTGACGTCACTATGAAAACCATCTATTGCATGTGTATTGTTTAAATACTATTACGCAATCATAGGGGTGGCGAATGGTAAATGCGAGACTTTGCGAGACGGCGAGACTAGCGTTTTTCTTTGCGAGCTCGAGACATTTTGACTTTTTAGATTGCGAGACCGAGACTTCAAAGTGTTTTGAGTGCGAGCGCGAGACGTTTAGACTCTTAAAATTCTAGCCCCAGATTTGGTTCAGAGCTATGAGAAGATATGACAATGAGATAGAATTAGCTTGTACAAAAGTCTTACGAAGGAGGCTTTTGTTGTAAACCTGTCAACAGTCAATAAACTCTATTATTTTCCTGGCCATAACCTAATTTCCGGTCAGGAGGTTACACTTGGTCGTTTGCCTTTGATTTTTTTGTGACTGACGCGCTGTCACTTACATTTGTCTGGAAGTCGTCAAAAAGAATGCGCGGCTGTGTTTGAACTCAGTTGAAGCTAGTTGAGTGGAAACGTTCATGCGTTAAAACCATGGAGGAAACGGAAATGGAGGAAAAGTCGTCTTCTTCTCATCGGAAACGAAAGCACGAATCACCTAAGTACTCTATTAATGTTTGTATTTATCAATGTGCCGACAATTAGTCTATCAGTAGAACTTCAATCCCGGATTCGAGAAAACAACCACGCCATGCTTAACAGGCAGGTACAAAAGTCGGACCAGATCAACTCGGACCGCCAG
>BOPM01000618.1:162014-171522 GCA_022179025.1 Porites australiensis
TGAAATTCTTTACTCCATCGAGGACGTGGTTTCGATTTCCGGTTTCCTTAAGGAAGCTAATTATCCTCTCATTTGTAAAATTAAAAAAAGCTTAAATTTAATTTATTCACTCTTAAAATTTGGTTCCCGTTTCATTTCTAGTTTAAAGTAAAACTTTTTCTAATGGTAGCAAAGTTTTAAATGTTGTTAAATTCATCAAAAAATTTCCAAAACGTTCTTGCCTAGCTGATGCTGAAATTGTATCATCACTTGGTGCTGACCAAAAAAGGCACAAGAATCATCGCAAATAAAAATTGTTTAAAATTAACAAATATATATATATATATATGTTCGTTAAATTAGAGTTCTACCTTTTACAGCTGAGGCAATAATTCCCAGATTCAGAAGAAACAACAAAAAGACTCTCAAACATTCCATATCAATTTAGACGTTGCCAAATCGAATCTGTGTCTGTAGTGCCCTGAGAATAGGCAAGAGCACTTCTATTAACTGTGTTAACTTCTGCCTGAGCAACACGTTATGTAAGATAAGTTTGCACTGTTTTCCTCGATTAAAGATAGAACTTGACCTCGTCTTAGTTAAACAGACGGAAATTTCGTTTCAAGTAGTGGCAGGGAAATTTGCCTTTCACAAGGAAGAAAAAAACAATTGAGGAAAACCAGAAATAAGCAACTAAAAACAAATCAAAGAAATCGAAGGAAATTCACGTTAAGTGGTGTAAAAAGAGTGTAAATGCACTCTGCTATTGAATCACGGACAATTTAACAAATTAAGAGCCACTCCAAGAACGCCCGCATACGTTTTGTTTTCTCTCTAGGTACCCTAGCTGGGACAGCTAGGGCATGGTACGCAATGGTACATGCTGTTTAGGCTTTTGTCTACCATTAGAACAGGAGGGTTGGATTTCCGCATTCTTGGGCTTGTTCACCAATAACATCTTTACGAAGAGCACGTACAGAAAAAAGGCATCAAGAACAGCAACAACAACAACAAATTATAGCAAACGAAAGCCCCCAATATTAGAGGTAAACGCCCAAGCCATGAAAACACTCCTAGTTAGTTCGCGCTGAGAGGTAGCCTTCCTTTAGAAAAGTAGAAAAATCAACCGCTTGCCCGGATAGTTTCCGCCTGGCAGCTGCGATCGAGGGGAGTGAGGAAATGACATCGCTAATGATGACGTAATTATGTTATTTCGGTCGTTTCCCAGGTTTTACGTTTTAACACAGACATCATCACTCGTAAACAGAAGAGCATAAGTTTTGTTTAGCCAGAGGTACGGTTAAAATGGGCTAATATAAAAAAGGGTTTACGTAAAAACATGTTTATCGCACTATTTTTGAGTGAGAGATAAGATAAGTTTGCATTGTTTTCCCCGATTAAAAATAGAACTTGACCTCGTCTTAGTTAAAGACACAAAAATTTCGTTTCAAGTAGAGGCAGGCAAATTGCCTTTCACAAGGAAGAAAAAACAATTGAGGAAAAACAGAAATAAGCAGCTAAAAACAAGACAAAGAAATCAATGGAAATTCACGTTAAGTGGTGTAAAAAGAGTGTAAAA
This sequence comes from Porites australiensis, assembly GCA_022179025.1. Classification (NCBI taxonomy): domain Eukaryota; kingdom Metazoa; phylum Cnidaria; class Anthozoa; order Scleractinia; family Poritidae; genus Porites; species Porites australiensis. The sequence continues at coordinate 163,573 of BOPM01000618.1, forward strand.
TGCACTCTGCTATTGAATCACGGACAATTAAAAAAATTAAGAACCACTCCAAGAACGCCCGCATACGTTTAGGTATCTAGGTATCCTAGCTGGGTCAGATGGGGCATGGCACGCAATGGTACATGCTATTTAGGCTTTTGTCTAACGTTAGAATGAGGAGGGTTTGATTTCTGCAAGTTTGGGCTTGTTCACCAATAACATCTTTACGAAGAGCACATACAGAAAAAAGGCATCAAGAACAACAACAACAACAAATTATAGCAAACGAAAGCCCCCAATATTAGAGGTAAACGCCCAAGCCATGAAAACACTTCTAGTTAGTTCGCGCTGAGAGGTAGCCTTCCTTCAGAGAAGTTAAGAAAAATCAACCGCTTGCCGGGATGGTTTCCGCCTGGCAACTGCGATCGAGGGAAGTGAGGAAATGACATGGCTAATTTTTTTATGTGCTTATTGTTATTAATATTATTTTATTATTATTTCTTATAATGCATTTAATGTATATCTATATTTCTATGTTATTTTCATGTAGTGTCAGCTCGAAGATATTAGCTTGTTAGCTACTCCAGAATTCGAGTATAAATAAAGTTTTATGTTATGTTATGTTATGACGTAATTGTTATTTTGGTTGGTTTCCCAGGTTTTACATTTTAACAAGTTTTGTTTAGCCAGAGGTACGGTCAAAATGGGCTAATAAAAAAGGGTTTACGTAAAAACATGTTTATCGCACTATTTTTGAGTGACTTAGGTCCTGCTCAGTTGAGAGTAATTACTGACTTGTATTTGTATCTACTTGTTTAAACTAACAGCTGCTAATGCGGAAGATATCCGCGGCTTCAAGTGGTTAGCGCTCAGTATCTCATTACTCATCATCATTGACCATAAGTCCCAAGAGGAGAATTTTAAGCCCCATCCTTTCTCCTTAGAAGCTACTCTCCTTTGCTGCCATCGCTGCCCTGCCCATGACATTACCCTCCGTCTTTAATCCCTCTTTCCACGGTCCTTCTCCATGCATGTTTCTTGTGGAGTCGTGGTCAGTCCCGCTTCTCTTTTCCGTGAATAGAAACCGGCTATGGTCGGTTATCATATATTGATCCTCCAACTGTCTTAACATGGCGCAACCTCCTTGGACATGATTATCGCAAAACCACTCTGATGAGCATCTGCCGCGCGAGCGAATAGATGATGGTCTCACCCGTTTGAGTTTTCAGCCGTTCAGTGAAGCCCGACCAAAATACCAATACCGATACGATCCATCTCGTTTGGTATTTGAGCTGTCTAACCGACTGAGAACATTGTTCCACAAACTTTCTTCTTTGGGCCAGCCAACGTGAAATATGAGCTTCCCTTCGGATTTCGCTCGTAGCTGTTAAAGCTCTTTCGATCTAACCGATGAAAGTTTTGTGGGGTCCAACAGATTGTTGCACTGTACCCATGAGCTTGCGGTCTCCATAATCGACCTGGTTTTAATGAGTGACGTTTTTTTACAATTTACAAAAAGATGCTCTTTTCAATATTATCCAATTGATTTGGAAAATAGTAAAACAAATATCCCCCTCAGGGACGGTGAACAGTGCTAGAGATATATCTCGACGCTTCGCGTCTCGTTATATAAGCACCCCTATTCACCTCCCCTTCGGGGTAAAGCTGTATTATTTTAAAATGTATGCAATCAATTCACTGCGTCGTTGGCGTAGCCTGCGTAGCTGGCGGTATTGTGTACTAGTCGAGTGAGATTTGGCGGGGGAGCCGCTGTACCAGTCGAGTGAGAACGCCTCGTCCCCACTCCCTTTTTTGGATCGCGGCTCCGCCGCCAAAACTTTAATCACACAATACCGCCAGCTGCGCAGGCTATCGTTAGCGCGACGTCTGAAATCAGACGCTCTACAGACGTTTTATCCGTCTTGCCACGTCTCGGACGAATTTAATTCATTTTATACGTCACACAATCGTCGAATTTTATTGCATGGGAGGCTTTTGAATTAAATTCGACGATTGCGCGACGCATAAACAGGGTCTTATTTCAATGATTTTCAGACTTTTACAACTCTACAATGATTTGTTTTTCGCAATTTTTGGAAATCCGTGTGTAATAAATTCCTTGATAAACTTTTGAACTCAACAGCATTTTTGCCTGGCAACAAAACAAATTGACAATTGAAGGGTTGGGAAGAAACAGAAGAAAATGAAACAGTGACGATGAAGATGAAGAAATAGCTGAAAAAGGTTTGATCACAGTTTTTACAATAAATAATCCATTTGGAGCTACAGAGAAGTGTGGGATAGCGTCAAAACGGTCCCTTTTTTAACATAAATTTGAAGTCACTTAACTCAGTTTTTGACGGTTGTTCCAACTTTGGACATTTCTCGTGCAACTTGCCAAAAACACTTAGAGTAACGGGCTCTTAGGGCGAAAAGAAGAACGGTGACCCCATCTTTTTATTGTACATTTTTAATTCACTAATTGGGTCAAGTTTGAAAACAATTCTGGATAGTACCTCTTTTCTGAGAGGGTATTACCTTTATTACTTAATTTTCTTGCTATTTTATCTTAAACTTGTATTTCAAATAACATTTGCTATGTCATATTTCTAAGAGTGAGTCAATAAAGATTGTTGTTGTTGAAACTTCCATGATTATTTCTGTCAGTGTATACCTTCTCCAGGTGAAATCGTCGATACGATGCTGAGAAAGAACAATAGGATTTTAGAAAGGGTCAGCTATCTACCCAAAGGGACATGGCGGTGGATCTTCAGTTCCGCGTTCATCTTATTTCAATTACACCATAAGAAACGTTGCAAAACCGCGCTTAATGACCTGCCGTTGAGGCGGTTAAGCATTTTCTCTGATAAAATCGATTCCTGCCTACTGTGCCTATGTGTTCTTTCCACATTTTTTTTCTTTCTACGCGCATAGTTGAGAACTCTGAGAACTCGTAAGATTTTCTTATACAAGTACGTTGGACTCGTCGTTAAATGTTCTAAACGCTAGTCAAGCAGGCCCGTAAGTCAAGACCAAAAAAGAGTTTTGTACCTAAGTTACCTAATTTTTTTTAAATCGTGAAACGATTTAAATTTCACGATTTTGATGAAATCGCGAAAAGCGGCGCAAAAATAACAATGAGGTAATTTGTCACGGCCTGTTTATAGTTACCATAGTGATGACTCTGCTCCTTTCATTTTATGCAAAAGAGGTCTTGTTTAACCAAACATACTGGACAAAAACAGCGTGTGATATACAAGGCAACATGGCAGCGAACCCTACAGCACAATTCCACTGCGTTTTATAACATCTTGATTTCGACGATGAGAGCCATCTGCTAGATGAGATCATGCCAGATACCGAGAATCCACGTTCGTATATTCGACCAGTTCCCCTGCCCATTCCTTCACATCAAGGGCTAAAAATCACTGCTAGAAATGCCAAATTCTACACTTGCGAAGTTCCAACGAGGAAGGAAGTTGCGAGGGAGAATTATGAACGCCGTAGACATCAAATGAGCAAATGCGGTTATCGCTCAGTCATTTACAAGCCGTATCAACCGGTTGGGGAGGTGTTTTTGGATGATAGGAAGTTAATTTTGAGCGCCTTGGGACAGGAGCAAACGGAACAAGACAACCAGGTATATTGTGACGTTGAGCACTCTAACATTCAAGATAAAGTTTACCCTCTTAGGTTCATATTTCAAGATGAGAATGAAATGATCTTTATTCATTTCATTATTCAATACACTTGAGAACGTTTGATCGTGCTTTGAAGTTAATTTACGCACGCTTATTAAAATGTACGCAAAGTTTAATAAGTAAATGAACCATCGTGAATCAAGGCGCTAATGACTTTTCGCATGATAGTGACGTTGTGTTCACGATTAGTCAGTAATTTTTGATCGCGATCAGGCTCACATCGAATTTTCTACGTAATAAAACAACTGTCCCGGCTGAAATAATTTTAACCCGCAGAGTCACGCCACGAACGAGGACATTTTAACAAAGTAATACTGTTGCGACGTCTGGAGAAATTTTATGGCTATTTGTAAGCACTGTCACGATAACGTCATATTAATATTTAATTTTGCTGCCTTCGAAAGGAAGGGAAATGCCAAATATTTGAACAAACGCCCGATGCGTATTATATGAGTATTTCTAAAAACCGTCGTGATAATATTAGAGTATGCTTTACGATATGAAACATGAAACTTCTACTTAGCTGTAATTACCATGGATGTCCCTAAAAGAAATTACCGTTAGTAATCGACTTCAACAGTTCGTTAACTGTTTATTCGTCTCTGATAGATGTCCGCATAATTTACCGCAAGAGTGCCTTCTTTACAGGTGAAATAAAAGCTTAATATTGCAGCTGTCTTTTTTCAATATTTTGACAGACACATTTCACTGCGAATCAGTCTTGTGAACGAATACACAACAAACGCTGCCAAGTCAGCCAAGTATTACTTTTCAAATCGCGCCAAGAGAACTGACACCGAGACCGACACATCCGAGTCTTCCGACTTTTAGATATAAATGGAAAATACTAAACTAAATGCGATTATTGCTGCTCCGGAGGGGGACAAAACGGACAAACGTGACAAGTGCAAACATGCCTACAATGAGTTGAACAAAACTATTATTGTAAAGCCGAAATTATTAGCAAATTTAGGTTGAAAGATAGATTCAAAACCTTCTGTAAACCCTAAAGAGCCTGGTAACCCTCAGTTTTTTTTGGTTGTGTTGCCACACAACCCCCCTCCCCCACATGCATAAAATGACGACACTAGCAGGGAGTCCCAAGTGCACAAGTGTCCCCCATATGTGCCCTGTTCTTTCTTGTCCCATGAAGCTTTCAAGTGCCTGCTACGCTAGGTACACTGACAGGCCACTGGGAAGTTAGGAACTTGGTATCTTTGGGCACAAAGATTAATGTTAAAGAAAATGTACTTCTCACCTTATTTAGATTCAAGATGAGTCTTCATCGTCTTCTGGTGTATCAGAATCAGAGGATGAAGAATCTCTGCGGCAATCAAAGGTAATTGTTGTGATTAATAATTTATTAATGATCAATAAAAATAGTCAAATTAAACATGATGCTTTAATCGTTAAAAGTCGCCCCCACATTGTTAAAAAAAGAAAGGAAAAATGGTATTAAAAGGTGTTACGTAAATCAAGGTGGCTCTCATTCTACCCTTCTTCGATAATAATGACTTATTACGGCCCAAATGTAATCTTGTACCCAGATCTCAATGACGTATGCCTAGCTGGCAGGTGGGAGTAAGACCAATATAATTCAAAAGAGAATTTGATACGATGTCATGCTAGTGATATTTTTATCTTTACTGTGCATGATTATATTTTAGGATCAGCAACCAGTGCTTCCACAGCCAACCAACTACAAACCAAAGGTTATGAATGATATCAAGGCCCAGGTCAATAAGGGAAGGTTCGTGAGAGTAAATTATCTATCAGGGGTTGTCCATTATGTATTGATGAAAATGTCCAAAAAAATGATGGGGATGAAATTTATTAGCTTTCCCAGGCTGAGATACACTGCACAGGGCAGCTGCAGAATCTGAGAAACATTAACCTAGACTGACACTCAGACTGCCTGATGTGTATACAGTGGTTGATCTACACTGTAGGGGAGGGGAGGGACCTGCATGTCAGTCTTATATTTCTAGGTCAAGCTCAAGCCTAACAGGACAAAGAAAAAAATTCTTTTCAAGGCCAGGCGTAAATCTTATCTTATTAAAGGGTCTGCATGGATGTACACACTGGGCTCGACCCACTTATTTGAAAATGTGAATTGGCCTGACTGGTACACACATGGTCATTATAAAGAAATCATGGGTGTTAACAATAAATTCCCAGATTTTACTCTGTGAAGAAGAAGTAATTCCAATCTACATGTATGGATAAATAGGAACAACAAGTCTATATAGTAATTATGCTTTATGGCATGGGAAACCTTTAGGGTCAAGCATACCACTTGTGCTATGGGTCAACTGGGGTTCCTGTGCAGGCTCCTCCCCACCTACCTACCCGGCTCAACCTCTTTTTTTGAACGGGCTTATAAATGCATGACAGTTTAAAATAAATTTCCCTTTTGCTTTGTTTTGTTAACATTAACGATTGATAAATTTCTGACCAGGAAAATGATTCATGCTGTGAGACTTGGTTTTGGATTGTACAGGCTTGTCCATGATGAACAGCACAGAAAGGCAAGTTGACTTAGAATTACAGAAATATTTTGTATAACACTTCTACTTAAAGATAAATTGGATTCATTAATTTATCAATCAAAAAATTCAATATTGGTTTAGCAAGCAGAAGCTGAGAGGGAGAGAAAACAAAAAGAAGAGGCTGCAAGAAATCAGATGAAACCTGCTTCCACTGACAGTGAAAATTCTGATGACGAACTAGATATTGAACTTAAAAGGTATCTCAAAATTGGTTGGACCATTTTTAATGATTATTAAAACAGCCCATTTTTGAAGACCTGATTCTAATTCTTAATACGTGTATGTAAAATTATCAAGTTTATAATCGAGTTAATATTATTTATTTGTTGTATTACATCTCAATAGTTACATGATTCCAGCACCAAGCAGTCCAAGTCGAGAGACAGAGTAAGTTTTATAACAAATAATTTATTTCAGGCATCGAAGAATCCAGACCAGATTTGACCCCCAACCCCCGGCCTGTAACTCATTAAATGCCAAAAGGTTAGGGTTACAGGGGTTGATAAATCTGTTCCCATTCAGAATTTTCAAACTGCCTTTTATCTATTTCCTTTCCCTTTTGTGCCCAGTTTCTAAATTTTAACCATATATAGGTTTAGGCACTTGTTTATCAATGTTCCTCCTGTTAGACTGTCCACAGTCCCCTATTTTTCCGTAAGATCATCGAGATGAAAGACTTTGCATTACAAGCAGCCATCTTGGATGAGTGTCAAATCTACTTAGGGGGCGGGGAACGGCTTACCTCCGCCACCTCCATAAACCCCGATGCCTACCCCCTTTGTACATATGAAAACAAGATGGCTGCTCACACTGGTAACCCTCCATCCTGATGATCTTATGAAAAAATTGGGGACTGTAAACAGACTAAACTTAAACTTGCAGTGAGCACAGGTCTGTCAGTGCATCCCTAAATGCAGGCTGACTGTAGGATTTCGATTTCTGGCTTGGCATTGATAGAAAAAAATATTTAGAGAACACTTAAATAAATTCAACTGAAGGGTTGTCTTAACACAGACATGGAAAATAACACACACGCATGAAATTTAATAAACTGCTAGATCCTTTTTCAAAATTGTCTTCTCTTTAATGGAGGAGCAAAGGGATAATTTGACATACAATTTCTGTATGGTTAAAATAAATTAGGAAGGCAGTAACATTTTTTTATAGGCAACATAACCTCAGCAAACTGCAGTAGTACATCACATAAGGGATACCAGATTTTTATATAATCTGCGAAACCCTTTTTTTTTTTTGCTTAGGTATGGAGAACACCTTGATCCTGCACAGGACACCCAACCAAGACCCAGCAGCTCTCATTCTTCCTCCAGTAGTCAAAGGTGGAAACAGCTTGGTAAGCACAGTCAGATTAATAAAATATTAATATTACATCCACTGAGTATCTATTAGATATAGACAAGACACACAAAACTTTCACCAACAGTCTATTAAAGTTGAATTAATACTACAGTATAACCTCTCCACAATGGCCACCATGGCAACAGAAGAAAGTGGCTGTTGTAGAGAGGTGGGCATTGTACAGAGGTGAGTGTTGTAGGGAGGTGGGTGTTGTAGAGAGGTGGGTGTTGTAGAGAGGTGGGTGTTGTAGAGGTGGCCGTTGTAGAGAGGTGGGCATTGTAGAGAGGTGGGCATTGTAGAGAGGTGGGTGTTGTAGAGAGGTGGGTGTTGTAGAGAGGTGGGTGTTGTAGAGAGGTGGGCGTTGT
>BOPM01000618.1:171532-189620 GCA_022179025.1 Porites australiensis
TTGTAGAGAGGTGGGTGTTGTAGAGAGGTGACTGTTAGTGGAGGTTCAACTGCATCTAAGTCTAAGCACAAGTCATACAATAAGCCAATCCTATGTTTGTACCTAACTTAAATAAATGAATAATAGTAAATTATAAAGCAATGAACAAATCAAAGTACAGTTAATGTAAATGATCATTAATCAAAACTAATATTACAGAGCTAAATGAAGTCCATAGTAACTGTATATGCCCTTTATACTTTTCTTGCTAGGTACGTCTGTCGTCACGTCAGTAAAGAGCCCTCCCGCGTCACCACAGCCTACCCTCCAAGTCTCCTCACCCACCCCCTCACATTCAATGGATCTTGATTTTGACAGGCTAGTCTTTTTGCATTTGATGGATAATTCTTAGTGTATTTTAATGTGTATTTCAATGCTGGAGACAACAACAAAGCTGTGCAAATTATATGTAGCTACTGTAGTTTAAAGCTGTCTAAAAATTTCAATAAATAAGTTTTTCCCTTTCTAGAATAACTAAAATAATACAATGTACGTTTAATATTCGGGGAAATCCAGGGCAGCTAATCGGAAAGGAATTTTATGTGCGTTATCTAAGTACATGGAGAAAAAGTTTACAAGAGGGAATGGCAGAACAGCTTTTTCATTCTTGTTAAGTTTGCAACTATTTTTCGCCCCTAAATATTCCCGCCATCAAACCAATCAGCTATAAGTGGCCCTAGTTTATGGCTTTTGCACGAAGACGCAAAAATGGAAAGTACTGCTGTTTGCCACCAGTAAATTTCTCTCGATTTCTAACATAATTATCGTACCGACATAAATGTCCAAGACCAACTTCTTCCTTCCAACCTGCGTTATAAATTTCAAATTCATTTCTTTGTTTGATCGAGTACAAATTGCTCAAATCACCTCAAATCAGCTGCTGCTCAAATGCAAAATACTCTATTACCGCTGACCAGTTAGTTGAGAAGAACACCAAGTTCACGACAAACACGTGATCGTTTTTATCGCGTTTGTAACAAAAATCACGATGATAAAGTGCAGATGGAAGGTGAACAAAATGAAAGGGGACAAAGAAAGTAATGGAAAACTATTCTGTTTTTCATGTAGGTCGTCAACTGAACATCCAGAAACAGATCGAAACATGACAAGTGCGCCCTCCAGCCCTGCCCCCACCACTCGAAGGTACCTTCACCCACCACAGTCCGCTGCTCAAAGCACCATATCAAAAAGCAGCCGCCGGTCTAGGAGACTGCGAAGTCAAAGGCCTTATTCACCGGTGTATTCCAATATCAACTACAATGACGTCACCGACAGGTTTGTCCAGCGCTACTAGCCAGATCTGACATGCCAGTTTAGAAACCAGAGTTGTAATTGGCATTTGCAGCACCTCTGCAGCCGCTGGATACTTGCGGGCAACTTCCACTGATAGAGAAACTGTGTGTTTTGACTTGTTCTCAATCTGCTCGTGACTGCGTCACCAAAAAAATTACAGCACTTGCCCGCTTATAGTTAGCCTGCGAACCGCAGACGTATTTCTGGTCGTCGCTTTCTCCCTCCGAAAAATAACGTTTTTCTCGGCGGGTGAAACTAAAGCCGAAAAGACCGGATGCTCTCGCAGGCTAGCTTATAGTCTGCTTATCGCGCCCACTAAGCAGAATAGTACCTGACTGGCTTAGTTGTCCTATTTGTCTCCTAATTTAATTTTAAGGAAGGTAGCACGTGGAAGATGTGCGCGAGGGTAGATGGGATGGAGGGAAAAGGGGAGTCTCTCTTTTTTCCCTCTCTCCTTCCCATCGTCCCTTTCGACGAGATGCCGTTATAGTCCCCCGCGATTGTTTCCTTCGCTGCGCATGCTTTCTTCGAGTCTTAATGTCGCCTAGTTATAGCTAACCGAGAGCTTAACCGTCTATTTTACCACAACTGGAAATTGCACAATAGTGACCCGGAGGAGGTGGTACTCGTCCAATATTTGGGTATGGGCGGAGCCGCTGAGGGTTTGAAACCCTGTGCCCGGGAAGGACAAAAAAATCCTAAAATATTTACCCTGTTTCGGACAAAGGAGAAAATGCACGCCGTCTTGTTTTTAATTGACTATCGCAACAGGGCAAATTCACGTTATAGGCTTTTGAATACTTTGAGTACAAACAAAATTTATCTTGCAATCAAATCAATCGTGTAGGCACAATACCCTGTTGACAGACCTACACGAAATTATATACCCTGTTTAGGACAGAGAGGTCAAAAACTATACCTTGTCTAAGGGTAGATCCCCGTGTAATACCTCCCCCCTCCCCCCCCCCCCGAATAATGAACGACTTTTGCCGGCTTTCATGTGAATCGGTATATAATTCAAAAAATAAACTCGTTTTTGTCTTCGATACGTAGGCTAATCCAGGTTCAATACAATGCAATACTTTACTTAAATTAGTATCAAGGATTAGTTTCTTTAAGAAAAAAGAACTCCACCAGCTACTAACCATATATGTCATGCAATGCTGGGAGGCCATATAAAACAAGTAAAAATACTGACACGTCAAAAAACAGGCATCATCATTGTTGATGTTATGTCTTTATCACACAGGAAAAACATATTTCGTCAGCTGTGCGCACTGAACTGGATCTTAGAGGGGATGTCTCAGGATCAACAGCCTCCAGTCATGCCACCGATCACGAGCTGCTGGAAATTAAAGTACGTACCCTGCTCCATTGTCTTCCAGCTGGGTGTCCTGTGTTTGTTCCTGTCAAATGGGTCATGCCAGTTTTGCTTTTCTTGAGGCCTGAGTGTTGGTTTCTTTGTGGCTATTATTTTAAAGTTAATTTATTATTATAACAAAATAAACAGCCGACGCTTTGTGACAACGACAACGGCTTCCCAGCGCGCGAAATGATATCCGAGGAAACGAGGGCAGAAATTCTATACTGATCACGTGTTACTACACAGACCTGGATAGTGCATCTAATTGGTTCACAATTAGCTTCAACCAATTAGAAGCACAACCTACATTGGATGGGTAGTGACACTTTATTAGTATGGAATTTCGACGCTTGTTCCTCAACCGATATTTCTCACCTGCAGGGAAGCCGTTTTTTGCGTCGCGAAAATGTCGGCTGTCTTCCCAGCTTAACTATATAGAGTGTTTTCACATGACGTCACGGCGGCCATATTGGTGTCCCAAAACCATGAAAGTGCGGCCATGTTGGTGTCCCAAACCAATCCTGTGGGAGTTGAACTCTTTTCTTGTGCAAACGCTTTCTTTTGTTCCAATAAATTTGCATAGATGCTGGCCTCGTGGGTGAAAACACTCTATAGCGAGCTGACTTCCATTTTTTTAAATTCTTCGCTTTTCTTAGCACGTTACCTTTTTTTTCTAATCTTCAAAACTTTGATAGCACTCGATTAGCTTTTCTCTTGTTTTGTGTTTAATTTATTTCATTACTTTTTCAGGGACCTTAATGAAGACCCAAGAGCAATCCGGAAAAGAGTAGAAAAAGATAAGCTCACAGATAAAGACTGGGCGACATTTAAACAAAATCCTGCTCGCTTTACGCAGGTGAGAAGTACAACATGCTAGAGATCTTTTTCAGAAGCAGATATTCACGAAAATGGCTGTTTTCTTGCCCCATACATGCAAGGGATTCCGGAGTCCGGGAAATTTTTGCTTATCAATCCGCAATCTGGGAATTTTGCTTGTGGAATCCGGAATCCCACTAACGATTGGAATCCAGAATCCAAGATTTTCACCGACAAAACAATCCGGAATCTATGGCGTGGAATCCGGAATCCAAGTATGTCTTGGATTCCCTTACGTGGGGCGAGTTTCAGTACTGCTACTTATAAGGTGCTTTTGATGCAAGATTTTCTAAAGGTTTCAAACCCCCGAAAGCATTCAATAACCAGGCTTACATTTTTATTTACTTCCAAATCCTAAGCGTGGAACTCGAAGAGGCACAAGGAGAATCTCCATTCACCCGAATTTCATCCAGCGCTTTTCCACAACGAACACCCCCACTGTTGGACCTAGTGCTCTCCGCGTTCCAACAGAGACACGGCCACGAAGTGGAACAAGTGTGACTGGAGAGACCGTGGTGTCATCCCGAACAGAAGTTCCGACAGAGCATGCGCCAGACCAAAGGGCCTCTCAGGAAGGGAGTGGAAGCGACGGTCATGGAAATTCTTCGCATAGCGGTGGTGAGTCTCTAGCACGAATTTTTTTTAAAGACATTAATTTCACACTGGCTGAAAGAAGCAGAAAGAGAATGAAATTTCTAATCCAAGTGATTTCGCAGTTAATTCAAATATTTTCATCCGCTTGCTTCTTATGGAACTAAAAAGAAACAAAAAAGAAAGGCTAGGAAAAGAGAAAAGGTACTGACGTGAAAATCATTGGAAATTTCATAACGTTAGCAAATATTCTTTTTTTTCCCTTTGAAAGTAGGTTATCTGACCCAACCGTTTTCTGAACCAAAATAAACTTATATAGTCACAAGAATGAGAAATTGTCCATTATCAGGAAAAACCAAAACCTAAGGTTCCTTCAGTGTCAACGAGAGTGTTGAAGTGTGCCTTTGAATGCCACTAATACTTGGGACAAACCAGAAGTAAATGTCTGAGATATCGAGTCAAGTTCTATGGTATTTTTTAAACTCTCTTTCTAGATACATTTTTTGCTTATAACTCTCGCGTTTTCATTTTCTTTTGTCACAAGGTGGTCATACGGTTACTTTTGTGGACCCAAAGATAAGAGCCGTATCAGCCCCTCCTGGGCCCATAAGTGAGCAGACCACTGTCACTCCAGGAGCATTACCAGTCACCATGTCAAACACCAACTCAAACGGAGCCCCACAGAACGGAGCTCCAGGCGGGAATGATAAAAAGGCACCACCAAAGCTTCAGAAACAGAAATCATTCACTGTTACAACTGTCTACACACCACCTTCAAATCCTAGCAAAGCCATGCAGAAAATACGCGCCAAGACGAGGGCAGCAAAAGCCTTTAAAAGCACACTTTCGGTAATGCTCTTTTAAATGTGCAATTTGCACGCCTGATTTCCGTGATGTGGAAAACGATTGACGGCTGGTCTGGGTCTCGTGACTCGTCGCCGAATGCTTGGCGCCATTTTGGCCTTAAAATCGAGTGAATCATGATATTGCTAAAATAAATAGAAACATTTATCTGGAATATTGAAGGCACAACTTCAGATCGATTCGCAAACCGCCGCAAACCTGTTACCGCTTTAACCTCGTATTCAGAATGATCTTAACACAAGCTGCACTTTCTATAAGCACCATGAGTGTTATTGTGTTTTCGGAAGGACCTGTTAGATAAGATAGGAACCTGAAAGACGTAGATTTGATCATAAGATAAATCGATACCGATTACTGCAGCGTGTTATCTCTTGTTGAGGTCTCATTTCTATTCTGTTTTAGCACAAGGAGCTGGAAAAACTTGCGTCGAAACCTGAAGAACAGCAAACGGCGAGCGATTCACGAGTGAGAGCTTGGGTTCAAGCAACCGGTAAGGTACCACTTATTATACAAATTATTCCAGACGTTGGATTGAATGTAAATAAAAACACCCCGCCCTGCCCCTTTTTCGTCTTCTTATCAGATGATAAATCTACTGAATCACTTGTTGTTAGAAGAACGTAAGCAAGGTTTTGTTTCCAAACAAAAATCATGATCTACAGGTAACGACAAATTTGATATGCCAAATTGTTGAGGACGAAGTAGGGCCCTCTTCAGGGCCCCTCTTAAACCCCCACCTCCGGGAAATAACTACATTAATTGTTAACTTTTTCCCCCCTTCTTTTCATAACAGGAGCAGTTAACACTAAAAGGTCAGTTCATTTTCCATCTTGTATTTTAGTGGGTTTGTCATTCCTTGTCCTAGCGTTTATCCGAACAATAAAGACCAACTCTAAGCAGCCCTGTGAAACAAATATAAGAAGGCTCCTTACAGTTTGCCAAAAAAAAATACCGAAGAAGTATTCACACAGTTCACTTTCAAACTTAGCCTGTGGCCAGGCTCTCAGATATTAGGGAAGAGTCACAAAACAAGAAGCCAAGCGAAGTAAGACGTACATGATCACCGCCTCCTCTCCAGCCATGCCCGCGCGCGTCAATTTCCGCATCAGTTCAGTTCTCGATGTTTATAGGACCTCTATGGATAGCAGTTTTTACTTCTTATAAAAACTGAAAGAGTTACCCTATTGAAAAACAGTTTCTCTCTTCCTCTGCATGTTACTATCTTAGAGCCTGGTACAAGCTATTTGAAAATCTGAATAAAGCACTTTCCGTTTTGCCCCTTATTCTGACTTTCATGCAGACTTTCTTGACCGGGCCGTGCAATCTAAGTGCGAATTAAACCAGCAGTTGTTAAGTTTTCTTTTCTCTTGTCAACGGAAAATGTTTCTAAATACCTGAAAAACAGCCTAGAATTTCCAACAAGAATTCTCGGTGCAAAATTAGTCCCTTTTAACCCACTTGAAATCTTTTCATTTTCTTCATTAGATTTGCTGCAGCCGCCATAGCGGCATTTGGCGCCATCAGCCTGGATCATCGAACTGAGAAAGTTCCCGTCGAGTCAAAAACAAAGTTTGATGAAGTGGCAGAAGAGAAAGCTCTTATTTTGCACGACAATTTAGAAGTCAGGGACAGGTGAGCCCGCCCTATCGTTTGACACTGCTGGATACTTTTAACCAGAGCGGTATAATAATAATATTCCCGGTATCCGGGAATTGAACAAAATACAGTGAAAATGCAGTGCGGGATTCGAGAAACGTTAACGGGATACGGGATTTGACTGCTAGCCGGGAAGCGGAATTCGCCAAACTTTGGCAGGGGATGCAGGAGTGGCAAAGAAAACGATATTCACTGACGATAGCAATGACGGAAGTTCGGGACGCGTATTTGCGGGATAAAGGAGAGGGAATGTCCCAGTTATCTGCCGCCTTGGTTCTCCGAGGATAGTTTAACGTAATTAATTAATAGTCAAAAGATGAAATAAAATCGCGGTAAAGTAAAGAGAGAACACCAAAATTGGCTTATAGTCATGCATGCAATCGACGTTACGAAGACAACGTCTTCGTTCAATTTTTGCCTCTATTGATCAAACCCTCTGTTTAGAGCACTTGCTTCCTATCCGTCCTTTGTAATTATTAAGGTCGTTTATTCTAGAAGACTTAAACAGCATGGAAATGCGAAGTAGCAGCCTTCCTTTAAATCGCCGTGTAACTGTAATTTGTTTACCCATAAAGCACCAAGGAGTTCACAGAAACTCATTCAGGAGTGTCCGTGCTTTCCAGATCGAACTGGAATTTGGCCTTGACATTTTGTTGTCTTTATTCTCACAGGAATCGTCTTCAAGTGTTGGAGCGTAAGCTTATGTGTCTTGAGACGTTCAATAACATTTACAGGGCCCTTGATCAGATGCGTAGTAGTAGCGTTATTCCAGACACGGAAACAAACGAGGAGATGAGACAGCGAGTCACAGAGGAATGCAAATGGTTTGTTTAGGACTTACAATTACTATCTTTGCTGAATGGTGTATTGTCTTCAAGCTAGCCAACTTCTTGACCAGCAGAGGCGTTAAGATAATCGCGTGGGCGAGGGTAATACGCGCGAGTAAGCGAGAGAGCAAGCAAGGAAGACGCGCAAGGGAAAAGAACAGAAAAGAAGGAAGGGACTGCAACCGCTTTTGTAACCGTCGAGGTCAATTTCTCCACCCACTAAACGTTTGAATCAGTTAAATATACACTAATCTTTTCAACATACACCCTCCTTCTCTTTTTCTCTTCTCCTCGCGCGTTTGCCTCGCTCGCTTGCACTTGACTTGCTTGCCACGCTTGTGACAATCCTGAGCAACTGCTATCAGTCTAGCTTACCACTGCATACGGGCTTTGCATCCTTTTTTGTCGCTCAGGGTTTGTGCAAAGATTTACCAGTCTGTATTGTTTGCATATGAAGTTATGAACCTTGACCTCTAATGAGTTTCTGATCCACGGAGAAGTTTTAAGTAGGAAAACTACTGTGGGAATTTGTAAAAGTTCTTGTTCAGGATTTGCTTTGTCTTTCTTTCCTCTTTGTGTAACATATTGTAAAATATTTATACAGTAAAGACGTTTGTTAAGATCTAACTATTATCTGTCCTTTTTTATTCATCCTAGGTATAAAGACTTACTGGGTAACCTGCCGCAGGATGTAAAAGATGATCGATACTGCACTATAGTATTAAATCGTATCGCTGGTTATGGATCTGTGAGTATCACTCTTTGTAACTATAAATCACCTAACTTTAAATTAGTGAAACATGGCTTTGACACCCCGATACTCTTGCACTGTTTTGCATGACTGGAAACAAGTTAAAGTGTAAAACGGTTTACGACACCATGTTACCGAAAACACTAAACATCAAATACAGCTAGAAACGGAATGTTTATGAAGAAAAAAAATACTTTTTCTAGGATTGATACTCTAAGGAGACACCACTAACCATCTCCAGCAAGACAAAAAAGTCTGGAACAGTTTCTCACGTTCTTTTATTTTTGTATTCAGCTGGAAGGGAGGAAAATAAGCAGCAATCAGTTCTTGAAAGTCTTATCGACGCTTCGTGTCTGGGAAATCTGCGCCCCTGATATCAATGCCGCTGTTGAGGTGAGTATAGTGGACCTGAAGCAATGAAAAACAATGATAATGGATACGTTACTTTGTAGATGCCCCAAGCCTCTGTTTCAAAGCGAGGCTAACTGCGAACCCACTGGTATGAAAATGATTTTTTTCTCTACAAATAAAACTCATTTTCAGGACACTAAGGTTTTCCCCGGCAGCTTAGCCTAGTTTGAAAGTGAGAGTTTTTGTTACTCAGAAGTGGCCTATTCTGATAATGCAACTTTTTTCTGTTTTTCTGTTTCTGTTTTTCTTTTGTTCGGATGGTCACTTTGCTTGTGAAAGCTTTTGACAAGAAAAATTAAAAGTAACGTAATTCGATGTTTCGATGTTCTAAAGTCATTATCAAGACTGAAAACTGTTAAGTAGACCGTCAACAACTTTGACAGTAACGGTTTTCATTCACGATGACGATGTTAGAAACACAACGTTACTTTTAATTTTTCTTGTATGTTGTTCTGGCAAATATAAATTATATTACAATTTGCGTCAGGTCGTTGTCGCAAATGGCGTGGACTGTCGATTATTAAAAAATGCTGCAGCCCTGATTGCAAAATACTTAGCTTCCATTCATTACAAGGTACCACAACTCCTATCACACATTGCCTCTGTTAAACGGAAGGGGAAAGGTATATATTTGGACGACATCTCCTTTTCCTTCCCTTTCGAACGCTATATCACAAAATGCGTAAAATGTTACAAAATTCCGCAGAAGAGTAGCTCATCGAATGACTGCGGTGTATTGGAGCGATCTGTCGGCTCTATTGTCGCACTTTAGCGCCTGAATTCGGAACGTGGGCTTGTGTTTTTTTTTCTCAATGCCCTATCGAAAGGGATGGGGGGCTGTTCATGGAAAATAATAACACATTTGTCCCTACTTTTTTATTAACAGTTTGTTCGCGAAAAAATTGTGGAAATGTCTGAACTGGAGTTTGAAGACTGGTTGAACGCCAAGTTTCCACAGCCACCAAGACCGGTCTCGGCACCTCTACCGAGGAGCAGCGGTTACCGTTATTAGACCTGAACTTCTTAACACAGGAGCTGTATTAATACTGATGATGGAAGGACTGAAGCTGTGTTGACCGGCACTCCACCGGCTAGATTTTGTGACGACACGAAAACTATCGGTTTTAGTAATGTATGAACGTCTATCCGGCGATATGTGACTGTACACTTACGAGATCGGCGCGCCGCTCAGCTTCGCTCCGTTACAGAAACCGCGTCTCAATGACTGTTCTTAGCTCTCCGGTATGGTTTTCGTGCCTTTGCAAAATATAATAAAGCTATTCGGTATTGTGTGTACATAGCCTCAATTCGCTAAAAAAAGTTCATTTTCAAGAAATTTTATCGTCTAAGAAAACCTCATAAAGTACACTATGTTTGATTGCAACTGATAAAGACTTTGTCTCTCACGAACGGAGTATACCGGCTTACTCTGATGAGCAGCAGCCGATTAAGCTCTGTGCCTTTTTGAAGCACCTGAATTTGTTCCTGAATAGCAATGAATATTGGAGTAGTATTGTGAAGTAAAAATATAAGGCTTTATGTTTAGCTTAGAACTAAATGACACCGGTAAAATAAGTGTTATTTTAGCTCTTTTCTTTATTTCATTTAGTAGAAAGCCAATACTAACCACTTTTATAACGTTATAAATATTAATCACCTCCCTCGTATACGTACGTATCACTAGACCTGAAAAATCCTCACCTATTTTCATTCGATAAAATATGGCTTTTATAGTTTTGAAAAGTTACTGTCGGACATATTTTATACAGATTTATTTATACATGGTTTTAAGCGGAATGTATAAATAATTTATAGCAGTCAGTTCTTAGTTTTACGAAAGATTTGTAATAAAGAAAGTGTTAGGATATTCTCATATTGCCTTTTTTTCCCTATGGCATGGTTTTGAGATAAAGGAATTAGTTTGTCTGCATCTCACTTCCCCTTCACTGATCAGCTCTCAATGATTAAATTGAACTGTCCAGATTTTTCCCAACAGCTCGTGTCCGGGAAACTTTCAAACCAGTGGAGCTCGAGAAGAGAGGTAAGGGAGGTCGGGTTTCAAATATACCATATTTTCTGAAATAATCAAATAATAGCCGTCCGTCGATTAATCGCTCCCGGCCCCTCCCCCCCCGTATAGGTTAAGATCTACCCATAGCGGTTAACTTAATTGCGGCCCAGGATGAAGCTACATTGGAGTCTGATCCAGCAAAACTGAACAGTGACGATTCAAGTTTTGACGCCGAGGACATTGACATCGAAAATTAATCATACCAATGTTTAGTTTATTTTGATTCGATTACTTTTTTTATTTAATGGGAAAATAGAACATGATATTAGGGCACGACTTCTAATGAGCAATATTTGAAATAATCGCCTCCCTCCAATAATCGCCCCAAGCTATTATTCCAAGAAATTCGGTAATTATCGCTAGTGTTACGAATCCAATTTCTTTCGATCAAGCCTCCTGAAGGGCGCCGACGATTTTCAGGGGGGGTCGTTAAAACAACTTCAATTCTGTGAAGTATTTTCCCTTTCAACTGCTATAAGTTGCTTACTTTCTTGTGAAGAACGTTAAAAAACTCATCATTGAACAGTTCACTTAGTTTATCATATGTAAGAGTAATCCTGAGGCGGAACAGAAATTTCAATATCCGACGTGAATGCAACATCCTGACTCAAGGTAGGTTTGAAAAATTTTATCTTCTATAGTCATTCGAATAAAAATTAACTCACTTTAACCCTCAAAACCACCTTTTATTCACTTATTATCAGGCAATTGGTACATTAGCAACATTTTATGAAAGATCTTTTCTGGCCTGGGCTTTCAGTTACAAAAATAAAAAAAGGTAATCAGAGCACTGTTTTAATTTCCATTATAATTATTATCTTTAATTAATGCTCTGCTGAGCGATTTAATTTTAGTTTTTTCCCTTCCTCATTAGATTTCTTTAAAAATAAGATAAAATGCGTCTGATTTTATGTGACAGATCTACGCTTCATCTTGAGTGATGGTGAGTTTGATGAACTTGATTCCAACCCTCTCTCCTTTGTCACTTTTGTAGGCTTCCAGAATAAGCCCCTTGTTTAGCATCAGTCGTTTCCTGTAGGCAGCGGTCATCACAAAGCCTCCGTCATGCGCAGTGTAACATGAGCCCCAGCGTTCATCCAATTTGAGAGTGAACACAAACTGACCGGGGTAGAAAGAGTCGCTGATTTTGGGAGTTCTGGGTCCATGCTTTATGGTGGATAACTGTGTGCCAGAGGACCCTTCAATTTTAGAACAGGGAGCGCTGCTGCCATAGTTCCCCTTGTCACAAGTTTCAAACCCAATAAAGTCGGTACCATCTGAGATTCCATATCGGATATCGCTATCGTGCTTCTTTCCGATGTTGACGTCATGTGCTGCGATGATCTCGACAGTCAGCGGTGTATTGGGCTTCAAGAAACCAGCAGGGATCATGGGAACTTTTAAGAGAGCAGCGTTAGTCACAGAGCCTGCATTGAATGTCAGCTGCTGGGCGGTTGCTCTGCGAGAAGTATCGATGTAGGACGCATGCGCCTCCAACCATGTTGGAGTCATGGTCTGATGGTAGATCACTCTTGCCTGTAAAATAATAACAAACACACACTCACACAACATAAATTCAAAAACTCCAAACTGATCCAACGGTCAATTTTTAAATAACGAAAGATGCGATGTCCGGCTTCTAGCTGTGTGTTGACCGTATGGATAAAATCCTAGGATGTGACCGATCAAATGAAAACCTTCAATGAGCTGTATGGGGTTATAATTTTTTCTGTATGTTATGCGATAGGCCTATATTGACTATTTTACAATTTTCAATACAGCCACTTCCACGACGAGTGATCCAGTGAAACGGTTAAGAAGATTCAGGGGAAGCATTATTCGCAACGCGTCTTCTTAGGAATTTAAAATCGTTTTGGATACGAATTCATCAGAAAGGCTGCCTCTTCTCTGTTTAAAATATCAATAAAGTGGTGCTTGGTAACCAAAGGACAATTAAGATAATTTCTACTGAAAAGAAAGATAGTTCTAATGGAAAAGAGCACTGATATATGTAGCGAGTGTACAAGGCTACCGCTTCGTCTAACACTGGAAAAAAAGGCTGCCTCCTAGATCCACAGGCTTTCCTAATGTTTAATGGGAGTACGGAACAGGCGAGAAGTCCGAGAAGAGGATGATCGATGGGAACGACTCAAACGACTGGGAACGAGGCTGGGAAAAAAAGTTAAAGGGCCCTGGACACAAGGCGAATCTCTCGGGTCGTTCCCAGTTTACCTTTGCTCCAGAGGAGTCTGCTGAGCACGATGACTGCAAACAACAGGAATGAATAGCCTGAGGGCAAAAAACAAGAAAAATGCATTTGAAACGCACACATCGTTAAACACTGACTGAACTTTGGTCTTAATCAAAAATATACGTAGTGTTCACTCCGTTAATTAGAAGTATTTCAGTAGGTCTTTATATTAAAATGCGTTAAAACAAAAATCATTGCATTTATCGTTTGATAGGCACATTTATCAGTATATTCAACTACAGGTTTATTTCAGTCTATGGGAATTATTATTAATGTTGACGTTATTCAAGCAAGCATGAAATGTAAATGCAGTCATTTGATTTAACTAATTAATAAACTACAAATAAACCTTGATACGAGAGACATCAAAATAAACTTAATGCACATGAATCATGTTTCGAGGTAAGCTTTTCGAATCTTTTCAAATCTCAGTTTACTTATAGGCTATGCTGAAACAATCCCTTAAGGACGTCGGTGCAAAATCCTTCATCATATTCTTTAGAGGAAACTTTTTAGCGCTCTGAACTGCAGGTAAAGTGGCACGTTCCACAACTTCATACAATAACTGTGATTCACTTTTCCTCCGTTTATTTAAATTTACAACAAGAATTTTTCCTTGCAACTTTCTTTGTGATCTCACAAACAGGAAGAGAGGCCCTGGGGACGATGTTATCATCTCACTCGAGTGAACTCGGGTTATTTTAAAAATACCGTTAACTGCCGTTTATAAGCCCTTGGGCTTATAGAGGGGCGTATAAACGGAGGGGTTTATATTTGACCCGGCGGGGTACTTTAGGAATTTGTGGGTGGGGATGTGCCGCTGGGACCCTGGAACCCTTAACCTATACCAGAGCTAGTTCAGTTGAAGTTTGCTACCCTATACTAGAGTAAACTCCCCAAATCCACCCTATCCTAGAGTAGCTGTTTCCCTAGTCTAGATAAATCTTCAACCAACTGATCAGTTTCCTGAAAAATGATACCCTTTTCTAGACCCAAACGCTCTGATTTATATACCCTATCCTAGAGTAAACTGCTTGAAAACCATACCCTTCACAGCGGCACACACCTATATAGCCCATATATGGCAGTACCCCCCCGCCCCACGGGATATTTGAGGGGGATTAAAACCGTAATAGATAAAGCGCTTCGAAAGAACCTTAAGCACAGTTAGAAGTGCCAATCAAAATATGTTTTATCCCGGGGTGCTTATAATCGAATGTATCTTTTTTTACGTAGATGGGCCCATAGCTAGGGGGGACTCAAAAATAAGTTATTTAGCCATGATTAATTGAATGCAGCCACTGAGAGCGAGTCAAAAGAAGAATATCAATATAGAGATTATCAGAATCGCGTTTACGGCAAACAGGAAACGTGAGATTCGAGTTGAGAAATTTTTAAACATGAGAAATGAGCAGACAAAAACAATTGTTGTGGATAGAGTTGGCGTGAATCTACCGACCCTCTACCGATTTTCGTGTAGTTACTGAATGAACAGTATTCTGAACGAAAAGTGAATGGAAAACTTGGTCACGTGGTACAATTTACGTTTGTCGTGTTTCCTCTTTTGACAACGACTTGTCGTTTACTGTTCATTATAACTACACGAAAATCGGTAGATTCAGGCCAATTCTATCCATAAGAATTGTTTTGAGCTGTTTTTATCTGCTTGTTTCTCATTTCGAAAATTTCTCAACTTGAATCTCGTGTTTGCCGTTTGCCGTAAACCCCGGGCCGTAAATACGATGCTTAATCTCTTTAATGTGACTTCCGCCGAGTTACTTGCCTCCCACAAGCGTTTTTAGGGGATTTATATTTCCTCCCTTCCCACGCCTACTGGTACTCTATCTTTGCCTGGGTTTCCTCTGGCTACATTCATCATTTACTAGATCCAGCCAGGAAAGCAGCAAAAGATCGGTTAAAATTAATTATTTACCTACAAGGAAACTCTAAACGAGTCGTTTAATGATTGGTGGTGTCTGTGACTTTGAGAAAGATCCAAGAACCCATTATGGCTCTTGATAGAACGGAAACTTTTAGCAGGGGAACCGCGGAGAGCGAAATGAGTATCCGTGGAACCAAAAACAAAGTCAAACTCAACCCACCAGAGTAAAGCCAAATGAGCTCCTTCTATTATGCGTCAAAGTAGGGGATGCGAGCTCCAGTCATCATACTGGAAAAAGGCTTTTTTTGAAAGTTATAAACAGTGGGCAAAAAGGGGAAGAAGAACAAGCCCCACTTCTCCCAAGTCCAATAGGACTAGGGCTTCTGTTTTCACATGGGAACGACGTCTAAAGTGGGAAGTCACATATCTGATAGGTTTGATGCTATACTTCGGTGCAGTGTGACCAGCTCTGACTGTAGCAGAAGTGAATAAATAAGAGCGAGGACTGGAATCCAGGGAGACGGAAGTAAATATTCAGCAGTACTAAGATACAAGATATGTCCTGTACATGAAGTAGCCACGAGCAAGAGCAGTTTCAATATGGCGCAAGTTGAAGGTGAAATTGACCGCTTATCTGGGCATTCAATTGTAAGCCTGAATAAAGCTCTACATGAGCATTTAGATGAAGGTGGTTTTCAAGTTATGGATGATTTATCGAAACAAATATTTCCATCTGTGTTCGGTGCAATCAAGAACTGTTTTTACAAGCCTTTAAGGAAACACCCTCTGTACAAGGAAGTGGAGTTTGTCTGGACTGGCAGTACGGCAGAAGGAGTGAATATTCCTAATTTTGAACGGCGTGGGGATGGAAAGCCTCATCTTGAATTCGAGATGGATATACTGTGTGTGTTTCGAGACATTGAAATAGGACGATCCGCAGACAGTCCAGCCATACTGATGAAACAAGAAGATACAAGCGAGGGATATTTTGTTTTGTTCTTAAATGATAAGGAATACAGACGACGATGGGCTCAATTTAGTATTGTTCCAAGCGATCCAAAGAGGAAAGGGGAAGTGTACCTTAATCCATTACTGATGGTAGAAGACTTGTATCGGCAAATTGAACATATTTTTGCACAAATCCCATTACTAAATGAGAGATTCCGGTTAAAATTCAATCCACCAGCTGTTACTTTGTCTTTGTCTTTGGACTTTCAAAACATTACAATCAATTGCGATTTGGTTGTGGCATTAGAGTTGCCTTCTGATTGTCTGCCAAAGGAATACCCGTCATGGGTAAAAGTACATGGAAAGCCAAACTGGCTCAGTGAAGAGGCTTTTGGTAAATTGCAACATGAGCATCTTCATCTTGTTGGAAAGTGCTCACCGAGTGGACAACAAAAGGTGGAATGGAGACTCTCTTTTAGTGTCATAGAACTTGTTCTTATGCAGGAAATAGCATCACAATGTGCAGCTGCTATAACATGTTACAGAGTATTCAAGCAAATAAGGTTTTGGCATTTAAAATGCCCTGACATTCTTCATTCATATCATTTGAAAATGGTGTTTTTTCGAGCATGCCACAAGTACCCATTGAGCTTATGGACAGACAGCAATTTTGCAGCCAACCTTCTTGGACTTCTAGATGACTTGTTTTATTGCCTTGCCACAAAGTCTTTGCCAAGTTACTTCATTCCACATTATAACCTGATTGAGAGAATTCACTCTGATTTTCTGTTTACTTTGCTGGATAAATTGAATGAAGTAAGAAAAGATCGTGTTAAAAATATAACTGATTTGAAAAGATGAGAAATAAATGATGGCTGTGGGTGGATAGTATTGGGGGGCCTATTCTCCTATAACAAAAAAAATGCAATAACCAGAAAAATAAAACTGCGTGACTTAAAAAGTGGTTAGAGCAAACAAGATTCCAAAGAAATAACTCACTCACTTTTCTTCAAACCCGCCTTTATTCACTGATCAGTCCTGTTACTTAAGCTGCAACAGTTCATGATTTTTTCTGCCCTAGGCTTTCACTACTAATAAAATAATAATAATAATAAATGAAACCAGTGCACTGTCAATTTTTTTTCCTCTGACAAGAGTTTACTGATGACCAGGGGCAACTTTACCTACCGGTATTTAGTTTTTTTTCCCTTCCCATTAGATTTCTTTAAAAATAAGATGTAATGCATCTGATTTTATGTGACAGATCTATGCTTCATCTTGAATGATGGCGACTTTGATGAACTTGATTCCAACCCTCTCTCCTTTGTCACTTTTGTAAGTTTCCAAAATAAGCCCCTTGTTTAGCATCAATCGCTTATTGTAGCCAATGGTCTTCACAAAGCCTCCGTCGTGCGCAGTGTAACACGAGCCCCAGCGTTCATCCAATTTGAGTGTGAACACAAACTGACCGGGATAGAAAGAGTCACTGGGCTTGGGAGTGACGGGTCCATACATTCGGGAGGATAACTGCGTGCCAGAGGACCCTTCAATTTTATAACAGGGAGCGCTGCTGCCATAGTTCCCCTTGTCACAAGTTTCAAACCCAATAAAGTTGGTACCATCTGAGATTCCATATCGGATATCGCTATCGTGCACCTTTCCAATGTTGACGTCATGTGCGGCGATAATCTCGACAGTCAGCGGTGTATTGGGCTTCAAGAAACCAGCAGGGATCATGGGAACTTTTAAGAGAGCAGCGTTAGTCACAGAACCTGCATTGAATGTCAGCTGCTGGGCGGTTGCTGTGCGAGAAGTATCGATGTAGGATGCATGTGCCTCCAACCACAGAGGAGTCATGGTCTTATGGTAGATCACTTTTGACTGCAAAATATAAAGAACAAACAAACAAACTTAAATATCAAAACCTGCTGAAAAGTACAAAGAAAGAACGAAATTTCGAATTTCCTAATTCTGATCAGAAACAGGCAATGCAGAGTACAAGTTGCAGGGGCGGATCTAGGGGGAGGGTGCAGGGGGTGCGCACCCCCCCCCCCCCGAGATGACCTGCGGTTTTCTAATACAACTAGTAGTTTGCCAAAAAAATAAAACTATGTTGTTTATTGGTGTTGAAGTAGAGCAAGAGACGAGTGCACCCCCTCCTAAAAAAAATCCTGGATCCGCCCCTGAGTTGCACAATCAATCAATCAATCAACTTTATTTAAACGCGGTAAATGGCTCAGCAAGCTGGTTTTCAGACATGCCGTC
>BOPM01000618.1:192057-208215 GCA_022179025.1 Porites australiensis
ATGTTGATTGAGCCGAGTGATGTAAGAGCAGAATAATTCACTTTTTGGATGTAAGTAAAGATAATTCGTTATAGAACTCTATAAAGCAAGCCAGTTCTGAGTGAATAGAGTTAGAATTTGGACGTGTTGGTTTTTTGTAAGAAGACAGTACTCGGACTAACAGCATCGAAAATAGAGCCAACGTTAAACAAGTAATGCCATGAATGGATTCCACTCACTTTCGGGGGACAGGCTCTGTCGACATTGACCAGAGCTTCAGTTGGAGGAGCTCTGATTAAATGTGGCCCAGGACTCCGTTAAATCTCTGCCCCTCGCTCCCTAAACCTTGTACACAATCGCCAAAGAAAGTTTACGCATGAAAATAAATAATCGGAAGAATTAATTCCACAATTGTAACTTAGAAAGACTCAAGTAGAAGAGCCAAGAGTAATAGGTTTCGAACTCAAATATTTGTAAACGAAAGAAGAAATTAATTCCGAACAGAACCAGTCCGATTGGACCAGTTTGCTGAAATAACATTCAGAAAAGGCCCAGGGAAACAGTTCGGCGAAAAAGCACAAAGCGGGCGTGGAGCGCAAGACAAGCGCGACTGGGGAGGGCACCTTTCCCTGTCGCGCGTGTCTGCCGCTCCTCCTTGCTCGCTTCGCGCTTGCCTTCGCTCTCCTCCTCAAGAACGCGGAAAAAAGAACTTCCTGTTCTACAGGCTATAGTTAAGATTAATATCCTTCCAAATACAGAAAAATGCTGATCCACGAAAGTGAACATCCGGAAAAATAAAGTGCCGATGTCACAGTGATATGGGCATCCCCGCGTTTGGGCATCCGGTAAACAGATAAAAGTTGCAGAAAACTGGTACCGAACTGAATGAACTTGAGGGAGCCTGGGTTCTTGAGTGTAAACATGGCGGACGAATTTCTTCAAAAAGCGCTGCAGAAGGCTCGTATTTTTGGCGATAAAATCTGGAGCCGTGTAGTTTCAACTGAACAAAAATGCACGCAGGTAGATATGGCCGATGCAGTACTAGCTACTGCACTAAGTGGAATAACATTTCCTCTTTGTCTTGGTGTCCTACAAACTGGATTGTTTCGCCCTCTAAGGATAACTTCAAACCGTCGCATTATTGGTTCAGCCTTCGGTACTGTTTCTTTGCTGGTCTCTGGAAGCACAGCGTCAGCTGTATTTCTTTCCAGCATTGTACTTTTTAAGGAAATCAAGGGCAGCTCCTTGCGAATCTTAACTGAAAAACTCCATTCTTTTATGCCAAATACGACAGTAGATGTGGCAGTTTGTTCCAGAGATATTCCTCTGTGTGGAGTTGCAAGCCTAGCTGTGTACAAAATTTTTGGCGGAAGGTTTCGATCAGTTTTGCCAAGTAGCTTGATTCATCCAGGAGCATTTGCTAAAAGGTATATTCCAGCTAAAGGGAAAAGATATGCTTCTGATGGTGTGAAAAGAAAGCTTGCGTTAATGGGTGAGTTTTTAATCCTTCAAGGCTTTCAAGAGAATATCAAATAAATGGCCTCACAGACAATTAGCCCCCAATCTCTAAATGATCAGCCCCAAATCTTGAAATGCATATGAATGCTTTAGACAAATTAATTTCACTGTGGCTATATGCTGAGCAGCCGGGAAGGGTCTAGACTTGCTACAAGTCGACCTAGTTCTTACCCAGGTGAAAAAAGAGCAAGCGAAGCGAGCTTCATTGAGGTCGCGGAAAAAAAAATTCAAGGACTTTTAGAAAGTCTAAGAAGGGTCTTAAAAAAACTAAATGTCCAGCAGTCAGAACATTTTCTAGAATTTCTACAAAATCTCTTGTTCTAATCATTTGAATGCATTCTATCGTCATTTAGAATTACCAAGCAGGCCCGTAGCCAGGTTGTTTTACGGGGAGGTGCAATCCAACACGGAGATGGACCAAATGAGGCCGGAGGGGCAAGTCTCTAGGGGGTGGGGGGGGGGAGCTTTGGTTGTCTGAGACTGAATTGCGCAGCAAGTTTGCAAGTGGGAGGAGCTCACTTCAAACACATTAGCGTGAGTCCGCGGGCATGCTCCCTCGGAAAATTTTTAAATTTAACCCCTCTGAAATGGCTGGATAGAAATGCATTTAAAACTAGCACAGTATGGTGAAACATATACTTTCAGCAACCTTACACATCATCATAAAAAAATCTTTTCTCCACAAAACACATCATGATACAACAACAACTACTCTCCAAACCGTCGAACTCATTCGATAACGGAAGCTTAGCTCCATGTTGAACTAAAGAAGGTAATGCAAGAACGAAAGAAAAGAAGAACAGTAGCTTCACTTTCACTTTTGAAAATTTACGGTAGAATGTAAAACAATCAGTTTTCGGGTAAAACGTTGAATAGAAATGTAACTTTGATTTTTTTTCAGTATTACTCCCAGCCCCTCCCCCTGCACAGTCCCTGCATCAAGCTCCAAGCTAACAGTAACAAGAGTTGTGTAGCTTTAATAGGAGTTCTAATATCCTCTAATTAAAAGCAACACAATGAGCTGGATCCAGCATTTCACAGCTGAAGGGGGATTCTCATACTCACCAACTGTTAAAATAACAATTATTCAGATCCAACATTTTGCAGAAAACTATGGCAAACAAACCCTTAAGGGAATTTTTATTGAGCAATGAAAAAATGTCTTGTAGGCACACCAAATCCCCTCTTTATACTTTACAAAGGCTAAAACACGTTTTGTGGAAAGGGTGAGTCAGGCTTGTGACCTTTTTCACAGCATGTTCAATTTTACTACACAATCAGTAAATTAGAATAGAACAATACTCCTACTTCACTTTGTTTTAAATCACTGATCAATAAAAAAGTGGACCTCTGGTCCCTGTGAGGGTATGCGAGCGCACCCATTGCAACCCCCCCCCCCCCCTCCTCCCTTCAGGCCTGCCAAGCGATCAGGAAAAAAAGAATAGCTTTGCACTCAAGTGGTTGTGGTTTCTTGGCCACAGAGTAGAGTCGATGCCATTTCAACATAGAAGTTCCGAAAATTCTAGAGAAAAACTTCTCTAACAAAATAGTGAAAATTACATCATCAGAGTGGCCACAGGCAGAAGGGGAATAGTCAAGGTCAGGGTTAGAAAAATGGAAACATTGTAATTCTTGGGGTCTTTCTGAATGTACCATCATCACAAGAAAAGGGGTTTTTTTGTTTAATGCACATAATCTGTGCCTCAGTACCTACAGAAAGAACCAATTCTTGGAACTATGACTCTGTTGAGCTTTTTATACCCCACTTATGAAACCAAGTTTTGATTTGCATGAAGATGTAAGTGCTGCGTCTCTGATTATGACTTTTACTCTGTTTGATAGTGATAACCAGCTTATAAGCCTTGTTTTTATTAGCAAGTCTGGAAATTATGATTTCTTTTGTAGTTTTATTTATAACATAATCACTGCAATTTTTACATAACACAGGAAGAATACATGGTTGTCACTCTTGTGGAAAACGTTGGAGAACTACTTTTGTGGGAGATCATATCCCACCCAACATGCTGGTTAAAGAAGGACAAAAGCAGAGGTTCTATCCGCAATGTAGGAATTGCTCTTATCAACAAGGTAAGATTACGTATCTTTGACGGTGGCCATATGGGATGCAAAAATGTGCATCCTTGGGATTACTTTTCCATTTTTTCTACGTTTGAGCTCAAACTTTGCAGGATGGTAGAACTCTGTATTCCAAAAAATCCAATGTTTTTTGTTTTTCGATTTTAATGGTTTCTGGCGGGAAAATGATGTCACTGTAAGATTGACAGCAAAATCTATTTTTCAAGTTTGGGCAAAACAAACAAATAATCATGAAAGAGTGTGACGAGATAGAAACAAATGTGAAAAACTTTTTGGAAAAGCTCAATTGCTTTAGGAGATGTATAGCATCTTGAAATGTACTTATGTTTCTTGGTAGTAAGAAAATGGCGGGAAAATCAAAAATTAAAACCGTTAAACTCAAAAAACAAAAAACATAGGATTTTTTAGAATACAAAGTTCTACCATCCTGCAAAGTTTGAGCTCAAATGAACAAAAAAAGGAAAAGTAGTTCCCAGGATACACCTTTTTGTGTCCTGTGTGCCCACCATGTTCATGTTGCACATGCTTGAGCATTTTAATTTCTGATAAATTTTTAAATATAGTTGAACCACCAGTAAGTGACAGCCCAGAATGACAAGTTTTAGTAGAAGCTTAAGAGAGTTGGTTGCTAACAATAGTCCAACCATGAGGGCTCTCTTCTGGGTTGAGGTCCTACTTATTTAAAAAGAATTTATTGATTATGATCATATATACAGGGATTGTAGAGATCAGACCATGTGTTATGTGACCAGGCTGACATGTTGAGGAACACTCTGACATCATTTAAACTCTTAGCTAAAAACCCCACTATCACCAAAAACCAATCAGATTGCAATACCAAACAATGCAGATCAATATTTTGTCAAAATAGCCTTTTTCCCTTTTTTATCAACTTTTTGCCCTCTTGTAACATCTGTCAGGTGCAGCACTGTCTCTAAATTCAAAACAGTTACTAATCAAGACACACAGCTCATCACTACGACGCTATCACTTGTGGTTACCTTTGCCAATTCCTTTGGCAATGTTACGGAGTTATGTCAAAGACAAGTCAGAGAAACAACAGTCACCAGTGAAATCTGACAACAAGTGTCAAGAACCAGACAAGTTACAAAATGCGATCTTAAAGAAAATTTTAAAGTTTCTCAGATATGGAGGCAAGGATAGTGGAGAAGATGATGAAAACAGTTAACTTCCCATGCATTTTTTAGACTGCAAATTAAAAAAAGTGTATTTTTGTGATCAATAAAATGCCACAGGCAAGAAAATAATGGATCTGACTTTGGTTGTTTAATCTTGTAAGCCTTGGCACTGTGTCACATCACACCAGTCCTTTACAGTCCTTTGCAGATCCAGGAGAGGGGCCTGCACCCCCCCCCCCCCCTTCATTTTTAGACCAAACAGGATGACCCCCCCCATCTGATGCTCGGGATCCGCCACTGCTTTGTGATCTCTTTTGGCTACCAGTGGTGTGCCGGATTCAGCACAAACTGTTTCCAATGGTCTTCTAATCTCTCTTTGGTGTACCACCTGTCTAGCTGAAGAAGCTTCTACATGTAAGTTTCAAAGAGGATGTTGCTTACATATCATCCTAAGATCAAATGGCAGCTACAAATAATATTAAAGGTCCTCAAAGCAAAGTGCAAGAACCACAGGGACAGGGCCTTTCCACTCTTCTTTTAGCTATCAAAAGTACCCGGAATATTCAGAGTTTTAAAGAGGTTCTGATGAATTTCTTTTTCATGTGGCATTTACACACTAAACCATTTCATACACAGTATATAATTTCGTCGTCAAGTGATATCAGTGTATATGTTCTATCACTGATATTATTTGAGATTTTATTCCACTCTTTACTGCTGCCAATTATTTCAATATGACAGTGTCCAACAAGAAAGCTCTTGCTACTTTGAACACCGTACACAGATGAACTTAATGTCTTTTAGTTAATTATTATTTGTAGCTACTTTATTTTCCTACTATGTACACTTTTGTAAATATCTTGTATAGTGTGAATAAAGAATTGAATTGAATTGAATTGAGTGTTTTATTCTCCTTTTCTTTGGATTTGGTGTTTCAATAACCTTTTCCATTAGCAGCTGCTGATGGTGAAATAGACATTTGGCTATAAATAGGAAACCTGGGTGCAAGGACCCTTTCCCCTAAAATCTTGACAGACAGTGGTAGAGGGACTATAGGCAGTAGTAGACCACTAGAAACAGCTTTTATTGAATCCCCTGACCATACATCAAGGAATAGCCTGCGAGCAAGTTCTCCAGGGCGCTCTGGCTGCAAGGCGGGAAAAGGATGTGTCACCATTTTTCTTACATTTCATTGATGTTGGAAATTGAAGGTAAATTATCCAGAGCAAGATAGTTGTCCTGCATTTATTTACTGGTATGTGATGTTACTTTTTATTTTTGACCACGTCAGTAGATGAATATTTCTCACAAGGCCAAACTCTTGACGCAATGTACATGTATGCTCTTAATTGTACTTACAGTGAAATTTTCGCTAGAGTTCTGAGCTTATTCTTATAAAAGTTTTTGCATCTATGCTTACCAAAATGTCATAGGTTCTTAAAAAGTTTGCTCATCTTCTCAAATTTGTCCCTGAAGTGGCCTCTTAGCTCAAGGCTGTTATGGAAAGATTGCCCTTACAAGACAAGCAGGTTCCCACACAATCCTCTTCATAATATCTCAGTTCCTCTCCCATGTTGGAAAATTTTCCTCTTGAAGGAGTGCTAGTAACGTAATTCACATTATTACTGAATCTTTCTTCTTGAAATCTGCTGCTTGTCCAGACTGTGCATACTGCTTTTGAAAATCTTCTCTTCTCTTTAGGTACTCCTCCTTACATTCTTCAACAAAGTCTTTGTCCTGGTAACTAAGTAATGGAAATTCAGTAAAACAATTTAATTAGAAGTATATTTAAAGAAATACTATTACATAACACCAATCAATGATGCTGGCAGGTTTCTTTGTATCAAAAACCCAAAAATTTTTTAGAATTAATTTATCAAAAATTTGTAACATTTGTAATTATTACAATCCACTCTCAAGTTAAATCATTCTTCAACTAGTTTGATTCAGATTTTCCTTTATTTCCCAGCCTAACTTACTCATAGAAGACAAAAGAAATTCTTGTCTAACCTGAGAACAAATCTACCTACAACAGTGTCACCTCTCACAATCTACTGATAACCAACTTGATCTTTGCCCTGCTAACAGTCTCTCACCTTCTACCAGTCACTTATATCACAGAAACATCGACAAGACATAGATGTGCTAATATACTACAGTGAGCCTAAGTCACCATGTCACTACAATACTTTAATAGTACTTTTATCTCACTTTATGCCTTGTCTTAATATGTCCGAGTGTGATGAGCAAGGAAAAAGAGAATGAGTTCTACTACAAACCATGTTACAGGAAAAGGACAGACATCATACCTAGACAATACCATACATGTCAACTTTCTTTTTTATGGGTCACCGCATCTTCAGAGTGATAATATCAAATTTAGGGCTCTTCTGTGCTTTAGTTTACAATCCCAAATTTCCCCAAAATTCAGCAATGTCATATTAAGGTTTCTGATGGCATTTTTCCAAGTGTTTGACAACTGACAAAAATTATTTGGCCTTGACAGTCATGTATGCAAACTTACTGTTGTTAACCCTTTAAGCCCCAGGATCAACATACAAATTCTCCAGACTGATCTCTATACATTTCTTTTAAGAATAGTTGAGAGAATTTGGTTTAAGATCAAAGCATTCTCCCTTTGGTAGTCAATTTAGCAATTCTCCTAAACTTTACTCTTGATGATCTGCTGCTGTTGTTAGGAGAAAATTGATGTTGGACACTCTTGGGACCTGAAGGGTTAATGGTCTGTACCTCATATAAAACTACCTGTAATGTCCTGAGCCACACCCAATGATGATTTTGGGGGTACTGAGTCAATTTGTGTGTATCGGGGGTTGGGTGTGTTGATAGTGGGAGCCTTAAGGGGGATATACTGAGAAAAATAGTCTCCAGATTTTAGATCTTCAGGGTTTGGCATCTACAACACCAACCCTACATACCACCTACAGATGTTAGATTTACATGGTTGAAATTGAGTTCCTTTTACTTACTAGTGTGTCATACAATCTTTCATTGCTTGGTTTTCTTTACGGCAAGCCCACACTACTGACACAGTTCTTGACTTTGCACACTGTGTAAAAGCTGTAAAATTAGGAAAAACAGAGGTAAAAATACTAAAACTTTCAAATGGCTTTTCTCCTTCCTGATTGACTCGGGATGCAATCCATTCAACCAAAATTTCCAGGTGGAATTTCCACAATTCCCATGAATGAATGGAGTGGTATTTTCCAATAATTTACTGATCGCCGCTGACATCATCGGTGACAACAATACATGAAACACAACAGAGTAACTGTTCATCTGCAAGTTTTTATTTTTTTGGCCTGTTGATTGAACCATCTCAAGCAAGTCTCACTCTTCAGCGAACACTCTCATCATCAATACAATGCTTGTAACCACACAACTCATTTAGTCAATGAACTCAAACAAGCAAACAAGCAACATTTAAAAGTTAAAGGGTTAACAAGAAAGTAGCAAAAACATTCAACATTATTTTCTAGATACAGTCATGTACCAACAATTGTCGAACTTCGTGGACAAAGCTGCTCAGCCTGCGGCGGTTATATTGCAAGTGACGTTTTCAAAACAAGATTAATTGCTTACCACATCAGTGATATTGTGAGCGGGAAACAGACAGGCAGTTCTCAGAAACAACAATCTGGCTGAATGGAACAGGAAATTTCAGTCGGACCAGTCCTGAAAGCCAAAGAGGACCACCTTCACAGGTGATCCCAAATATTTCCATAGGACTGAACCGAAAAAGACCATTTCATTTAACTTCAAACAAAAATTTCCAAAAATGTTGGTTGAATGGATTGTGCACCTGATATTCCATTACAAATCCTGTGTTCTGATTGGCTGATATATTAATACTCGCTACTTGTCAGCTCATACCTTGCAAGCAGAGGCTACATTTTCGCTGTGTGAGCCAGTGTGCGAAAAGTATTCTCTGCCGACAACCATTCAAACTCATCCAGAAATCTGGAAGAATAAATTAAAAAAACAGGCTTTTTCCTGTTCTTGACCTGTTTGGAGCACTGTGTGAGTCTTACACTCATCTTGCATAGCAGATCAGAGTTGGTGATATTTTTTTATTCCCTCAAAACTCGCACCATTTGACGACACACCCGACGATTAATTTTGCTTGCGAATCGCACGATAAATTTCGCGCATGCACAGTAGAAAAATTGAACAATTGTCGGCAGAGGCTACTTTTCACACGCCAGCTCACACATTAAAAATGAAGCCTCTGCTTGCAGGGTAGTCAGCTCATGAAGTAGTGGGCTAAAAAGGTGGTGGAAATATACTTAATTAAGATCACCAAAAAAGTTGTCCTTTAATACATTTTCAATCATAACACTATACGTCTACCACTCTCTCCATTTCTAAGGCTCTGGGAAAATTTCTCAGGGTCTCCATCTCTACAATAAAATAAAATGAGCTTACTCCAACTTGTGAAATAAAAAAAAGACCAGAAATCCCAACCCAGCTAACAGTTTCAAGAGATTTAGAAGATATTCCCGTCACGTACAATTTTCAAATGATTTGTCCCTGATGGCAACGGTTGTAATGTCTATATTGTTTACCTTTGATCAGATCATCACATTTGGCCTTCGCTCTTTCTCTCACAATTTTAGGAATAAGAACTTCTTTTTCCACATATCGCAAATGATTACCGCGTGCCCATGGAGGTATTTCTTCGGATACATCGCCTGTTGCTGGGTCCACCGACGTCGATGAAGCAGCCATATTGGAACTTTCTTTCCCATAACACTTTGCGGTCGAGGAGGTAAATAGATTACACCGGGGAGTGGGGGCGGGGGGAGGGTACTCCTTCATAAAAAGCATATAAGGTTTTTGCACCGTTTTGGTCTGAAAACGAGTATATATTTTGCCCAGTTTGGTCTGGAATAGGGTATGGTTTTCGAAGGAACTACGGGAGTGTATGAACGTATTTGTTGTTTCAGTTTGTGGGGTCGCACATTTTCGGATTTTTGCGGGTAAGACAGTTCTTTATATTTACGGTTAGCAAACGTACCAGAATGTTTGTACTGTATTTGAAAATTGAAATGTTCTTCTTTCAGTTTAAAATATGGGTCGATTCATAAAAATAGAAAGTGACTAAGTTGGGATCGCAAAAATTACATAATTGCCCAAAAGTGACTAAGATGGGGTCTATAATTGGTCACAGAATAGACCGTAGAATAGGGTAGGCCCTCTGAGGCCAGCGGCACATACCCAACAAAAATTTACCCAAGTACCACCCCCCCCCCCCCCCGCCCCGGGTTGGTAGTTTGTGCAAGGAAATTTGTCTCCGTCTCCGCCGCTTACGATCTAGTGAAAACCAGGCTGACGGAGTCGTAAGTAGAGGCGGAAGAATGAGACCAACTAAGCCAATCACAAAACGTAGGACCGCGCTAGCGTTGTGATTGGTTTATCCTTGAGCTTCTGCTTCCGACTCTGGCAATCTGCTGGTTTTCAGTCATCGTAAGCGATAGAATTATAAGCCACTTCGGAAGAAAATGGATGGACAGGTTGTGATTCCTCTGACTCCGATCCCGTCAAGCTTACGACTCAGAGTTTGAGGGAGTTTGAGTTTCACTATCAGATTTTGTAAGCTTGTGATGATTTTCTTGCTTTAGTTTGTCTCACCATCAAGTTCTGCTCATTCATTACGTTTTTTGTCTTTTTCAACATGCATCTGAGGTATTCGCCTCTTTCAAAGGTTTCACCGCTTTAGGGCCGATAGAATTCATGGACCGATCGCGACCCGTTCTGAAAAATGATTGACATCCTTTTTCGTGGGGCCCGATGTGCGGGTTTGAAGATGAGACAGTCGAATAACGTGACTAACCTTTTTTCAAGGATTTTGTCACAAAAAAATAGCATTTTATAAAATTAAACTAAGTTGTTTTTGACGCCGAACGAACACACAAGAAGATTGCTGCGATTCTTATGCATAGTTTCCAGGGTCTCCACTAGGAACGCCTAGAACAAAAACAAATGCCAAGAAAAAAGAACGGCTTGCTTTTTTAGGATTTCGTTTACTCATTAGGGACGTTCAAGTAATCAAAGGATGGGGTGAGGTTACTGTAATTAATATCCTAGGCATAAGACTTTCTAGAGTCTTTCCTCTCGATCTCTTTATTCCGGGGTCCGAAGTCCACCGGACAAGGTAACGCCCCGGGGTTAACGCATGCCTCTGGGAATGAAATTCAGCTGCGCTAGGACAATAGTGTTAGAAAAATTTTACACACTAAACAATGTAGACTGAGGCGGTCCAGACTCTTTGGGAGTTCGTTGGAGTAAATACGTCCTAAATTCCATTTTTTGACAAAAATAGAAATAAGAATGACTCGCCTTGTGTTTGTGTTTTGCTATTTACTGTCTCTTTGCCTCTAGAGCCATTTGGAAGCCGTTTTATCGACCTTTAAGATTTTGAGTTGTTGCTGATTTCTAATTCTTGATAAAATCCAAGATGGCGACCATTGTTGGTGACGTCACAGGCCTCCAGCAGCGCCACCACCCAAAAAATATACCTTACATTGTTGAGAAGATCGAAAGCTTTCCACTGAACGCAAATCGTTTCGAAATACTGCAACATACCAAAAACTGTGGGGAGGAGTTCCTTCAAACCCCCACCTCCTACCCCCTTGT
Organism: Porites australiensis; assembly: GCA_022179025.1. NCBI lineage: Eukaryota > Metazoa > Cnidaria > Anthozoa > Scleractinia > Poritidae > Porites > Porites australiensis. Next base: position 203,448 of record BOPM01000618.1, read on the forward strand.
ACCACGGTGGGGGTATGAATTTGCGTGTACGTCTGAGGGTTAAGGGTGCGTTCCTTTGGGATGATCCGGATCAGGATCATTAATCCGAGATCATTTGGATTGTGGTACATGTTTTGAACTGATGAATCCTTGTCCAGAGTTGATTCATCGGCTTATTTTATGCAACGTTATCCGAGTGATCTCGGACCACTCATTCTCATCGGGATCATCCAAGAGGATCGCACCCTTAATTTCTGGTACCTGGTTTGCTCGTGTCAGTCCTTCCAATTTAGGTTCGGAAACACTTAAGAAAATAGAGCCCTTGAGCAATTCCGTGTAACATTCTGAAGTGGCTCGATACAGTTTTTCAGGGTCAATACCTCCAAAGTTTGAGTATAACCTACGTCACCATAAACAAAGATTTGGAAAAATTGCCATCACATAGAACGTATTAAATAAAGACGAAAATTTGTTATGATCAGGGTTGCAATGACATCGGAGTTGTCATAAAAACAAAATGACGCCTTTACCTATTTTGCTTGCAGCAGAATTTCGCTGCACTGGGAACTGTTCTTCCAAAATCGTTCACGGGAAGCTGTTTCCGCCTCCAATAGCCTCCGCGACGTTCGTTCGAAGTTTAAGCGGAATCGATCTGCAAGAGATCGGGATATTTCGGGATGAAGTTTTTATGGTTAGAAAAACGGTAAAAAATGGACGATCTTGATGTTCGGCTGTTATACATAAAAAACGAAGCGCTTTTGACATGCAATCTCACCTCATAGTAGTTTCAATCTTATTGAAAACGTGAGGGAAAGATCAAGGAGATAGCTCCAGCCGATTGCTAGAAAGAAGGATTTGATTACTATGTATCGAGGCGCTCTTGTTAGCGGTTTTGGAAACATTTCGGTTTACTTTAACAATTAGAGAATAATTTTTAAACCACTAGAGAGCTTTTTTTAAAAAATTAAGATTTTTGAGATTAACCGTCCTTTTATATGTCCTTTTAGTTTCAAGATTATCGATATATTGTCAGAAATTGTTGTTTTTAAGTGACAGCCTCTCATTATTCAGGGTATTGACTCTAAGTTTCATATTTTCGTGCACAACAATAGCTAGCATTTTTGCACATTTCAAATGCATTGTTAGTTACTGCTCATCACGTGAGAATGAAACTTGGAGACAATATCCTTGAATAATGAGAGGCTTTCACTTGTAAAGACGAAACTTCCGGTAAAAGTCCACTTGCACTAAGAGGTCACGTAACCAATTCTTCCTTTAAACAATGAGTTGCAATCTTCCTAATGCCAAAAAAAGACAGAGCACATAAAAATTATCTTACACCCGAAATTTGAGAAGATACGCATTTAAGGAAGATATTTTATGATACTTTGATTTTTCAACAAAGTAGTATGATTTGTATTGGCCGCCATGTTGGAGGGCATACTCTTGCCTTCCAACATGGCGGCCAAAACTACTTTTTGCTTGTGTCTTGTTAAACGTTTGATAGTTACGCTCAGATGTGCTGAAAACGTTGCCACAGCATCTTTTCAACAATTTCCTTGAAGTTTAAGTGCAAAATTTGTGTCCAGAAAGAGGTAACTCATAATTTTAAAATCACATTTTGGTCACGTGACCATCTACGAACGTACTCGTTTTAAGAAAATGGTGCAGGTTTGACAAACAAAATCACTATTATACAAATGATGTCACATGTCTTCTTAGTGCAAATGGCCTGTATTAGCGAATTTACTTCGTTACAGTAATATATCAATAATCTTGAAACTCAAAGGTCTCCTGAAACGACGCTTAATCTTGCGAATCTTAAATCTTTTACAAAATCTATCTAGTAGTTTAAAAATTATTCGCTAATTTGTTAAAGTAGACCGAAACGTTTCTAATACCGCTGACAAGAGCGCCTCGACTGACATACTAATCAAATCCTGCTTTCTAGCAATCGGCTCGAGTTAATGATCTTAGCTTTCACACACGGTTTTAAAACGATTGAAACTACTATGAGGTGTAATTGCATGTCAAAAGCGCCTCGTTTTCTACAGTTAACGGCCGTACATCAAGATCGTCCATTTTTTACTGTATTTCTACCCATAAAAACTTCCTCCCAAAGTATCTCGATAACGCCTGATCAATAGATTCCTCTTAAACTTCACGAACATCGAGGCGGCTACTAGAGGAACGATTTTGGTCAGTCCCTTTGCAAACAAAATAGGTAATGCCGTCATTTTGTTCCTATGACCACTCCGATGATTGCAACCCTGATCATAACAAATTTTCATCTTTATCTAAGACAACTATGACGGCAATTTTCCACATCTTTGTTTATGGCTACGTAGTTCATGCCCAAACTTGGGAGGTATTGACGCTGAAAAACTGTATATCGAGCCACCTTATGCTAATGGCTTCACGTTTTCTTTACCATCAGTTCAGTTACCCTGAATGCATTCGAAGTTGTCGTATTCACGAGTTGAACGCGTAAGAATACAGCACTTAAGAAACGGATATTGTGTTCAGCAATTCTTTGCGATCGTTTATTGGCTGAAGGCCCTTAATTCAATATATAAATAAAGGGGTGTGTTTTTCTACTCAGTACTGCTTCGTTTAAGGTGCGGCTTTGAAGCTGGCTTATTGTTGGAATTCAATCTTCTGTTCTCCAGCAACTCCTAACAAAATGAATACTTTGCTTGCCTCTTTATTGGTTTTTACCTTTTGCTTCTCAGTGGGTGAGTACTTTACGATACTTTGTCTGGTGCGAGTAGATAATTAAGCTGGTTGTGTCACACTTGGCATCCGTCAAAAAATTGTGCGTATTAATTTTAGTCAAATTTAGCAAGCTTAATGCCTTAAAATAAACCCAGTTGCTCTGATTACTAAGTCACTAAGTCAGTTTGGCCCTCCTTGTGTGCGCCTACATATAGCAGGCGTTATTTACGCTATTTCATCTATGGCTCGATCTGGTGCTTCAGTTCCCATTCGAATGTCTCCTCCTTGCACCTCTGCTGGCCATATACTGATCACTGGAAAGAGTAATGACGAGGTACTAGCCTCGTCTATACTGAATTAATCGAGATAGGTTTCTGTGAAGAAGTACCAGGAGCACCCTACTACTGATTTCTGTAAAATATCTGTTCGGAGAAGCAAAAATTACCTAGAATTTTCTATTACTCGAGGACGGCTAACAGTTTCTAGATGACCGTTCCATTCATGTACAATTTTCGAAGCTTATCTAATGAATTCCCACGATTTTCTAAAGTATAATTTTTCGCATTGCAATCCCCAGGTTAAGCTCTTTTTCGCGAAAAAAGGAAATCTAAAATTTTCGGATTCGAAAATGCCATGAAGAGGGGAATCAGAAAAATTCTTACTTTCGTAAAACTTTAAATTGCATCTAAAATTTTCGGGATAAAAAGAGCCCTTGTAATTTCGAAAAGACTCCAGTTCCGCAAGGCTAACCGAACAGATACAAATTTTATAGCGCCGCTTAGAAAGCATTTCTAGAGATATAAAAATTCTCTGGATAGCCTAAAAAGTGTTTTCAATGCATTTAGAAGGAAAGTACCTCATGAAGTACCTCATGAAAAATGTTGAAACTAGTGTTTCAGGTCATTTAAAATCCTGTAAGCTAGGCACACCTCCAGAAAATCATGCACCCTGCTAAAGGCTCGCACCCTAGGTGCTTCCACTTTAATTTTATCTTTGCTAAAATTCTTTGCTACGGCTCTCGAAGTCTGTGTGGTGAGCTTACAAGCGTTATGACTTCGTTCCATGTTGTTCAGCGTATAAATTTAGCATCGTTTGTAGTGATTACTGCTTTTGAATCTCATAGCTATGGAAGATAAGCAACAGGTAAATCAATCATTTTCCAAAATCTTCCATTGCCACGTTTGTTTGTTTTTTTAACTCCACCATCGTCACTGTATTTTTTACTGCTGACAAATTTTAATACTGGCCAAGGGTAGCGTTTGTAATAACTGCTTTCTCTCAAATATTTCCAGAATCGAACATTTAAGTTAAGCTGGTTGGCATTAAAATTATTTTCACTGAGGATCATGTTAAGAGTTTCCTTCTCAAAATAGCTGAGCTGAGTTTCAGCTAGAATATTGATTTTACTCAATGCTGACCATTTGGAGTGATCATTTTGATAAGCTACATTTCATCGAGTGATATATTGCCTTTTAATGGTGCGGTTCTGGCAGAGTTCCAGTACTAAAGGTGTGGCTTTAACTAAGACAACAAAAACCAGCAGTGTTCGCTTCAGGAGAGGCAAGGATAGCAAGATTTAGTGCGAATAGAAGTAGCCTAGTCTTGGTAAAAGTTACCGTGCATAATAGTAGATTTTTTAATTTGGCCGTTATAGGGGCAGGTGAGAAAAAGGTAGACTAGAATTTGAAAACGTTGGTTTGACAGTGTTATTGGGACAAATTGATCACAACACTCGATTATGTTGTGTTTACGCCTTGGATAACGGTTTTGTCTTTCTCTAGCTCTCTTGGTTTGACTATTGAAATAAGCGTGACCTTAAGTCTACTTGCGTAGTGCTGTTTGAAACCCAATTATGTATTGCCAAGAATATTTTACTCTGCTTACAACAAAATCTAAGTCAATATTGGGAGGATCAATATCCGATGAACTCTACGAGTTATAATCTTAGGCACAAAGAAATGACAACCACACGTATCACTTATATATGTATATTATATATATCAAAATCATCTTTATTCGTTTGCCTGACCCCCTGATGCTGCCCGTCGGTGAAAACAAAGGCGAGTTATCAGCA
>BOPM01000618.1:218496-234249 GCA_022179025.1 Porites australiensis
TACGGCTGAATAAAGATTTTAGTTTTTTTGGTTTTCTCCGAAATGGCTGTATCTGAATAACTACATGCATGCATGCAAGTTTCTTTGTCCGTGAATGTGATTATTTCCTGCCATGTCAGTATGACTCTGGGGCTTTACTCCGACAGAGCTTTGCAAATTGTTTGCTAGACTTCCTTTTGGTCCAGAAAAGTTAGCCCTAACTTGAAAAATTTTCTTTGTCAGCGTTTCGTTGCGTTCCGAGCAGTTTCGGCAAATAGTTCCCAAGTCGTTGTCTCGCGGAAACACATCTCCAAGAAGAAGCTCCAGACTTTGACACGTTTTTGTCTTCTGTTTCCCTGAAAATAACTTTCTTCGTAACGCTGGATTGTCTATCAGTTTGCCACATTGAAGGCAAATGTTTTCCGGCACAGCAACCCGAATAAAAGTCTTAGTTGGAGTATTTTCCTCCTCCATTCCATTACCAAACCATTGATCGATTTCGCGAGGTGCGAAAAGTATTTTGACAGTTTGACAGGCAGCGCTGCATGCAGCATCATGAGAAGTTCGCGCCAAAATGACGTCACTTGATGTGATTCGCTGCAAGGGAAACAAGTCGAGCTTTCGCTCGCTCGCGCTTCGCGCTCACAGTCGCGCTACGCGCTCAAAAGCTCGACTTGTGAGCAAGTCTAGTTACGGCCAGATTTTGGCCGTAACCCTGATTGGCTGTCGGAAACGCCGGAAGTTGAAAGCGCTTATTCCTCGCGTGGTTGTTTTCGTCAATGATCCGTCGTCGGCGGAGAGAAGGATCGATTTTGTTGTCTTTTTTATTGTTTTATGGTCTTATAGTAGGAAAATATGCCTTAATATGTGCCATAGAAATTCAGAAAATTCATATGGTTGTTCATATCTTCTCAGGATTTGCTTTATTTACGGAAAGTGAGTGTATCGCGGAGTTGAATCCCTCTGCAAGTTGTTGACCTCTAACAAGGTGCCTTTTGATTAACAGATAAACACTATTTTTTAAGTCAGCCAGTCTGCATTTTTCCCACGCGTGAAAAATTTGCATACTAGAAAAACGAGCAACGGAAGTAATTTTGGTTGGCTGATTCGGCAAATGTCAATCAATCAAAAAAGTGGGCGGCAGACGTTTCGTAGAAGGTTTGTATCAGGCTCTCTTTTCGTTTAGCCATGCCCGCCGGAATGTTATTTACAAAGCGAAACGAAAATAGAGCCTGATCTCAGGTTAGAATGTTACAGATTTGGATATATTTATTCAACCTGTGAACAATTTGCCCAGACAACTTGTCAAAGTGATTCCTCTGTAATTTTCTGGGGACCTTCTATCACCTTTTTTGTTTGTTTTCGGTTTTCCTAAGATTTCATCATTTTACAAATTTTCTGTTTCGTCCGAGTCATTTGCAAAACTTGTATTTACATTTGTTTCATTGTTATATTGTCGAAAATGTTGTATCCATGCTTCCGGAGATATGAGGGTTTCTTCTTCGACCGTACTTTCTTTTTGGAGTTTGTTGATCTGCCTCCAAACGTCTTGACTGTGTTCCGAGCTTAATGCATTTATCTCGTTAATAAGATCATTTTTGTATTTCTTATGCATCAATTTGACCTGTTTTTTATATTTCTTTTTAAGGGCAAACCATTCCTTTTGCAAAGATCTATGAGTTGTAGGATTCATTTTCTTTGCAAGGTGTTGTAATTGTTTCTTTAACTGTCTGCATGTATTGTCATACCACGGTTTGCTTTTTTTTGGTGTTTTTCCATTTTTTCTTTGACGGTACCAGGCTTATTTTAGCTGCGTGCATCATTAGTTTGTTAAAATGGGAAATTTCGCCATCTATCGAAGGATAAAATTTAGCGTTGAAAGATTCGAATTGACCTTGAATGTCTGTGCTTGATAGTGCACTCATAAACTTTTCAATGGATCCTGTCTTGCACAGGAATGTTTTAGTAGTGTTTTGAACTATTGGAGTATAGGAAACACTGGTATGCAGTGTCCCATTCACTTCACTTTGTCCGCAACGAAGGACGTTTGGCGACTATCAGCAGAACCCGACATACTCGCTCAATGGCGGCCGTCGAGTCCGAGTTTTATCCACCGGCTGCAGAACTGGTTATTATAATAGAGGAGTCCTTTAATCAGGATGGCCGGCCCATGTTCACATCATGTACTGTTCCACCACGTTGTGCTCAGGATGACGGCGGGACCTAAGTCAACGCTCCAAGTGTTGAGGTTTTGTGTTTCTCTTATTGTGGTCCTGTACTTTTGAGTCATACCGCCTTTCTGCATGGTTTGCCAGTGCGGGCTTTTAGACGTTTTTGTTTAAGTTTCCGTTCGCATTTTGAAGTTCGCCCCTTGTAGCGGCTGAAGTACAGTTTGTCCCTGTAAATTCAATTGTGAGCGCTATTATTGCCAGTTTGTGTACACACTATGTGCTGGTCGGCGCCATCCAAAATTGTTTAACCTAAGGGTCCTGTCTCGGACATGTATGTTTCGCTTTTGGTAACCTCAGTGTAGTTTTGTTGCCTGTGTGGCGGCAAGCTTTTGGTTTTTCGCCTGTGTGGCTGTGAGCTTGTAGTTTGTTGCCTGTGTGGCAGCAAGGTCGTAGTTTTGTTGCCTATCCGGCCGCAATCTTGTAGTTTTGTTTACCAGACAGAATGTCTTAAAAGCGAGTCAAAAAAGAAAAAAAAAAAAGCGTGTATTATATAACTTCAAACTCTCGAATCGTGAGGAGTGTTAAGTTGGTAATAGTAAGGAATAAGTGTAACGTAGCTTGTAAAGGTTGTATTCGTTGGATTTCGAGGGTTGAGAAAAGGATTGGGAAGAGAGTTTGGTTATTGAGAGCGGCGTCACGGTGATTGGGTTCTTATACAATGGCGTATGTTTGGTACCTTACTGTATAATGTAATGAATAACAATACCCAGGGATGAATTATACTATTGAAACAAGAAGCTATGGAGCGTAAACTTCGGCGTCGTAGTTTTGGACTAATTGTGAATGTGGAGGAATAGTAAGAAATGATATTTCAGAGTTTCCGGATACCCTTCCATACAAATACCCTTACTTTTCTCCTTTTGTGTTACAGATGTCTTAACTTCTTCACCGGAAGTCTGCTAGGTGCATGACCCCGTAGCTGTAATCCAATTCGATTATAATTTCTGTCATAAAATAAATTGCGCAAGACGTTTCAATCAGTTTCCTATAAGCCCAAAATAACTAATCGTCGCACGCCGACTGTTCGGAGTTCTGCAGCAAAACATTAACCTGCTGCTGGCCCAAATTGAAAAAAAAATTAAACTTACAAATCGACGATTTTTTACTCTTCTGCTACAATCTCGTCTCCGCGATCTAGCGGGCAAGGATAACTGAATAACTACAAACCGAAGGGCGAGCAAAAAATAATATTTCTTTCTTCCTCAGATAAAAACAACTGGAGCTGATCTCGAGATATATTTCAAACAACTTCCCGCCTCAATTCGGAAACAACTGCAAGTTTACAACATTACTTGGCGCACCGCTTCAAATATTTGTTGTAGCCGAAAGAATTAGAAGTGATGTCGCGATAGGTCTATGTCCAACCAGAAGCATGCTTATGCTCCAACTCATTCCGGAGTCACTACGTCGAATACCCAGGCGGTGTGCGTCATGACCCACAAAGGCTCATGGGTAAAACTGTTACTGTGCCTCATTTCAATCGTGACACACGGTCGAGTTCGCATCTCGTAAGAGAGATGAATCAAACCCAGGGATCAAAACGCTGCTGCCTTTTCTGAAAAACATTACAGAAGAAAGCGATTTGGAGAATTTTCAAGATCTCATAGTGGCCTTAGATGCTTGCTATTGGCTTCACAAGACAATTTCAATAAGTTTATCGCGATCCGGAGAATACCCAAAACAATCCAAAAAGTAACAAACTTGCGTGACGAGTCTTTAACCGTACCTCGTGCATAACTTGTGGCGTTTTTTTGCACATCTCAAATTACCTGCCGTCGCAGTGGCACAATCGGGTAATCCCCCAATTTAGAATCTCATCTGATCTGACGGGTCACACCTAAGCCGGTTCAAACCCTGGGCAAGCCAGAAATTCAGTAGAACCCCGCCTTACTCTCGTTATTACTACTAGCTTTTTTCGGCCCCGCAAAACGGCCATGCATTGTCTTATACAAAAAAAACCCGTTAATGCGGTCACCCGTTAATACGGCCGACGGCCAGATCAGTTTAAAATCCCAAACAGTAGAATCCCTTATACTTTCACCCCGTTAATGCGGCCACTCGATCGAAATTTAGAAAATTAAAATGTCTGTGACATGTCGATTTTATTGATCTAGTAATCTTAGCTTATTCTCGTACTGTTTTTAGACTACAGTGCACTTAAAATGCACTTGTGGCGATTTAAAAGAGTTTGATGAACTGACGGAAAATTTTAAGAAGTTTTTTCAATTTCTGTACGCGATATCGGCATTCCGCTTGTTTAGTAATGAGAGCAGTACGATGAATGCTATGTACGGTGTATTCCTGGTGTATTTGTCATTACGGCCCTCAAGTCATGAAATTTGAGCCTATCCCGGTAATACGGCCATCCCGTAGCCTGCGTAGCAAGCGTTTCCAATCGAGTAATTGCGCGAAAGTTAGAGTGGGAGCAAAAAAAAAAGGTGGAAGGGTGAGGGGGAGGAGACAAGAGGAAACGCTTGCCCGCAAACCCCACGATTCTGGAAAACGCCCCTTGATATTTCACGGTTCAGTTCATTTGTAACTTGACAGCTCGTCAAAATGGAAGTATAACGAACAGATTACCCCTGGATTAATAGATTTGTAAAATTGCTTTGTTCTCTAATAGAACACGTTCCAGGCGATTGCTAGCCTGTGCCAGGCGCTCAGATAGTTTAGTGGGAACGTATTTAAACGAGCAAAGCGAAAATAACACGCGCACGACTTGGGAAAGGGGCCCTGTCTCTCCCCAGTCCCAGCGCGTTTTTCGCATTTCTTATTACTGAACGACTTTCCACCACCATCTCGGAGCCTGGAACAGGCTAGGCGATTGCAAAAACTGTCAAAAAGGGTTTACGATGAAAGGAGGTTAAAACTCTGAGCGATTTCTGCGGAATTTGTTGTTTTTTTATCGTGTGGCATTATCCCGTCTGAAACCTTGTCCGGAACACTTCACTCCGCCGGCTATACGTTTTGCAGAGCGGCTGCTCTTCAGTTTGTGTCGAAATGTTCTCTACCGAGGATACATGCCGCTAAATTTCCAATAAACAAAAAGAATCTTTTCATTTCAAAAAGCTGACAAATCGCTTGTCCATGGGGCCCTTAGCCAGTGTCGAGTACCGATGTTCTGATTTACGTTGATGTGATCTCCACCAAACAGTCCATTTTTTCCAGTCAGATCCTCACGCCGTCATTCCCAATAAATTGGCCTTCCCTAGTCTCCACTGCTCGATCTCCCATTATACTTTGAAGACTCTGACCTCATACACCTTCGCACAAACACGATTCAAATAAATATCAGTCCAAAGCATTTGTTGTAATCTGCGACCACAATTCAGATCTGTGGTGCACGTAAACAAAGCATACCTGGTTTGATTGATGTTTCGAGTGCTAGGTAATAAACACTATGACCAGCACCGCACCGATCAGAAGCTACGTTCGTGGGCGAACGCAGTTTTTCAAAATCGTGGGGTTTGCTGGCAACCGTTTCCTTCTAGAATTCTTGTGGCGGAACAAAATAGCCACTGAAAAACAAAACAAAGGCATTCTGCGAGGCCAGAGCAAACTGCGATTTTTTATTGTCTGAAAACGTCTTCTCTTCCTTTTTTAACGTTATAATTGAGCTTACCTCCTTCCTGTCTCTTGTAGCTGTTCTTATGTATGGTCATGATAAGATTACCAAAACCAAGACACTTTTGGAGGAATTTCCGTCATTGATGCACTAAATAAAAAAAAATCTATTGGTTTTACAAGAAGTACTTCATAACACCGCCCCTTTAAACGGACTCTTGAGCCTAAAACAGGCATATAGTAGTGATCTTCTGCTTTGGTTTGCAGGACACGCCATCAAGTGTTACCAGTGTACCTCAATAAAGAGTTGGGATGACTGTGTTCCTGGAAACGATACGGCATGCCCTTTGCCCACACGTGACAGTTGCTTGAAAGTCAAAATAGTATTAGAAAAGGAGGAAGGCAAAAACGTGAGCATTTTCGTCAAATCATGTGCTAAAAAAAAGAATTGCAACAAGGACGGCTGCAAGTCTGTCGCACAGGAACTGAGTATGAAGTTGAAAGATTGCGATGTCAACTGTTGCGACACCGACCTGTGCAATGGAGCCAAAGTAACGATGGTCAGCAGCTTCCTGTTCTTGGCATGCGTTGTAGTAGCTAATTTCCGTCAAAATATGTACACAGTTGTTTGAATCCGGCAAGTAACAGTATTTTGAGCTACGTTTTCTTAATTGCAGTTGATCAGTCTAGGTGTTTTGGTTGATTTTACGATTTAATTTCCTCATGTACATGTAGTGCTGTAATTGTCAGTATTGTTTTCAAAAAATGAGTAAATAAAAACATTATAATTAATTAAAGTCACCGTATAGCCTTGATCAGCCTGTTTTTATACTGGTAGCCTCCTCGCTTTCGTTTGGCTCACCACTTTAAAAAGTGACAATTGTGATTGTGAATATAATCAGAAACATATGAATGGACCTATAACCATGGCGAGGTTTATGACCGGGATTTTGCGGTATTAGTTTCCTTTTTCCACTTGAGCATATAGTAGTTTGCGAATACAAACGTCTGTACTCGCTCCTCGCGGTTAAGGATGTTTCGGGAAACGTCTTTCGCGATCGGTAACAGGTTAGGTGGTTTTGGGGGTCTCCATCCTTAAACAGGGCATCATTTTTGCCCTTGTTGGCGTTTCATTTTTCAGCTTGGGCCTTACTGCGCTTTTCACAAACATGCGAATTCTGAAGTTCAAAAGCCAACTGACGATTGCGTTTTTTGCTGCCGTCAATCATCTTAACGGACCTCTTAGGAAACAAAACATTATATTAGGGGGTTCAAAAGGTCAAGGTTTGTGGTTTGTGATTCGTGGATTTCGATCCGTTTTGTGTGTTACTGTGTTTCCAGGTTCGTTGCTTGTGATCGTAATTATGATTGACGGCAGCGAAAAACACAATTGTGAAGGCGGCTTGTGAACTTTAGAGTTCGCGTGTTTGTGAAATGCGCAGAAATTATGGTACCAGTTTTCGTTTGTATCACCCTTCCGATTTTGTCACATGGCAAACAACTTCAGTGCAAGCTTTATATTTAATTAAATTTTTGGAAAATTTTCACTCCCAAAATATCATTGAAAGAAACACTATTGAAGAAATGGCACAAAATCTTTTTACCACCCTGCTACATAAGACGATATGTGTTGTAATGTCGGCCGGTGTGATCATAGCATACGACACTGAGAAATTATCGTTCAAATGTTATATGATTACTAGTGGTCTCAAAGTTGCTATATCCCATTTGAAAAAATGGCATTTTTCCATGGGCGTCTTAGGGAATTCATGATCGAGTGTGTGGGAACTCGCTATCCTGTTAGGCGTGTGCCTGATTCATGACTGTGCCCGCGTGGCCAACGGAGACTCCATCAAAAATTACAAATTGGCAAGTCTTTTTTGAAAAACAAAATATTTTATTTGTTTATTCAGGGATATCTATTTATCCTGGTTTTTTAAAGGGGCTAATTTGTTTGATATTTCATTTTACTGGATTTATGCATTTGTCTCAGTGTATTTTTGTGCTAATATTACCTTTCCCCCGAGTACTTCACTATAAGAGTCTTGCTGAAAATCCGTGACCTCATGTCTGGCTAAAAATGGCTTAGGTAGGAACTGGAAAGAATGGAGGTGGACGAAAACGTGAATTCTTTGGATTTGACAATATTAGTTTGGCACAAATTCTTCACAAAACTTGTTTTGTGTTTTTGAAGTCTTAAGGCGGACTAATGGTGATGTCACACGGGACGATTTGCAACGATGATTTTAGCGCAACGCACCGTTGCAATGTTGGAACAATGCTGAAATCATTTGAATCTATGTCGCAACAATGTTGAAACGCTGTGTTGTGATAAAAATGGCCGTTGCGAGTCATCTTGTGTAACATCACCTTATTAGGAATTGATAAGTTACTTCTTGCAGTTCGCTAAGGCCATTTTTAGTTTACGAGTGCACCTTCCAGGATTATTTCAGTGTAGTCTGCACAAAACATTGGAAGAATTCACTTGATACTGCCTCTGTAATCTTTGAGTTTCCAATATTGGCTCACGGCACAAGCTTCCGCTGCACTCTCAATGTTTTCTTCATGAATTTTTCACAACCGCAAGGCTCTCACAGATTATCCTCAGCCTGTCCTTTTCCTCATTTCTTCCACTTGCAAAACGGAAGAAACACTAGCGAAAGAAAATTCGGATCCAATATTTTATCTATATGCTATTTATAGTTCTATTTATTGGCCTTTTTATATTCAATTTTTAAACGTTACGTATGAACCTCGTTTAAATTCACTTTTCATTTTATTAAAGTAGGTAAATCTTACCCGGCCCACGTAGCCGGGCAGGTTAAAATTATGCGACAGGCGACAGTAGCTAAGAGATCCACCCTTACCAGAACAGTATCAATGCAAGCGAATTCTTCTAATGTGTACGCTGAGCTGAGATAATCAAATGGTCTCTCAGTGAGCAACAGGAGAAAATTAAGTTTAGTTATCATTCCTTAGTACGCCTTAAGGCTTCGAGCGATTTCAATTTTCTCTGAAAAGCTCAAGGCGCCGCTTTTCTCTTTGACTTTTCGCTATTATAGTTCATTTGCCAGCAAGATTTGGATATTGTTATGGTTATGAAGGTTCAGCATTTACGAGAAACAAGGGGATGTGGCCCGGCACGTAGATATTCCCATCTAAAGGGGGCGGGGACTCAAATCTGAACGTGAGTTAAGAGTTTTTTTACTTCCAGAGGTTACAATTCTAAAAAAGACAGCTGAATAAAATCTATTATTCTTCTAATCCGATTCAGAAGCCGTCACGACAATACCTGTTTCTTCTTAGTTTTGCTTTCATTACTCCTTAAAGCACATCCACCAGCGATACCTGTTTTAGGAAAGTGATGAATTGATGCTGCGATCCTTGCTGATGATATCCGAATCTGTACGTTACACCCCTAAAGGAAACAACGAGTGTTCCGCCCGCCTTTCTCATATGGGACTGATACCTCGGCTGATACTTTAGCACTTTTGATGAAAACATATGATCTCAATTATTTTGAAAAAATCTTTTACATGTATCAGCTCAGAGATATTTTCTGATTGGCCGGTGCCACTCAAAAATTTATATATATACAACATGCATGGGTGTATATCGCATGTCTCATTGTGCTCACTACAGTAATACTGAAGGTTCCCTTTTCCAGCAACTCAAGAAAATGAATATTTTGTTTGCCTCATTGTTGATTTTTGCCTTTTGCCTGTCCGTAGGTAAGTAGAACGGTAGTTTTTCATGTGCAAATACTAGTAATAGTCGAGTAATAGAGTCCTTTGATTCTAAAACGAGGACGAGTACGAGTACGAGAAATTCTCAAAAGTAAGTATATGAAGTGCTGACGGGTGTTAGCCACTGGCGTCATTTTGGCGGGAAAAAGTGATAGGCCGCGTCGTCATTCACGGCTTCTACGGCTTTTCAAGGGCGAAAAAACCGTAGTGGCGTAAGGAAGTTGTCCAATGTTTGAAGTTTTATCATTTTGCTATAGGGGGAACTGACTTAAACTCCTTCAATAAAGATAACAGTGCCAGCTTCCTTTGGTCTATTTTTTTTTGGAGAATACACCAAAAAAAGGCTTTAAGTCAAATCTCGTCCTTGAACAAGGTCTCCAATTAATATCGAGAAGTCGTGCTACAACACCTGTTTCTTTCTTAACCGTATACACAGTATGCCTAACAAGCCTCGTTACCTTAAAACAACCTAATTGCTTTTATCTATTTTTTTTGTTCAGTTTCTTTCAACCTTCATGCAACAAACAAATATTCGGAACAATTAATACAATGTGAAAAAATTAAAAAATAAAAAAATAAATCACTAAAGACGACGGATACAATTTAAATCAGGAGAGAGGGTGTCTCTAATAAAACTAATCTGTTCCCATTAGCTAGTAATTTGAAAAAGAAAAATAGGAAGATAGGAGAAAAAGAAAAAAAATACAATAAAGATAATGTGTCATTAAAATTAAGCAATGTAATAGTGATAACCTGGCTGAAACGTTTTCTAGCCGGGTTAGTCTTCGATAGTTTTAATTGACCCAGTGAGGATTGCTATTCCAAAATCACGTAAAAGTTAGAAAAAACTCCCCATGTTTGGAAATGAAAAGTTGAATAATTAACAGATGCGAATCCAGGACGGGAAAAGCCTATTTTTGACAAAGTCTTTGCCTGCAGTAGACCATTTCCAAGTCAACTTCAAAGAAATTGGCACACTGCAAATTAACTTGAAAGGAAAACGTTGCTGTTTAATTTTTCAAGTTTACCTATTGTGTAATCCGTGCCAAGCATTATTTTCCAGTTTACCCTTCCATTCTCTTTTTTAGCTTTTTAGTATAAGTATTTCTCTCGTTATTTCTCTCCTTTTTCTTTCTTTCTTTTTATTTTATTTTATTTTATTTTATTTTATTTCTTTACAGATTGAAGCAGTCATTTGGATATTTTTTTCAATGCGGTTATTATATTGTTTGGCCAATGCAAAAAAATAACGTCACCTATATTTAGCCTTTTAGAGCCGGAGGAGCCCTGCGGAACCATGCAAAGTACCAATTTCAAACATGCCGAACTAGCGGAACTCAAAGATCAAAAGATACGAACAAGCACTTAATCAATAGAGAGCATCAATATCAAATTTTCACCACAAGTTATAAGACTGATTTTGTCATATTCTAACGAACAGAGCTGTCTTGATATTGGCATACGTAACAGATCAAGATGCCAATCGCTTCTTGGTAATTATAGTTCTGGCTGGCGTGTCTGAATTCAGGTAACAAGTAAGGTCAGTAAGTTGGTGCATGCGTAAGCCAATTCATTACAGTTGTGTTGCCCCTGTAAGAAGAAGTGACTGATCTTCCGTACGAAAACAACCTACCTGAAGATTTTAAAAGACAAAAATCAGTTGCAAGCTTCGCAGCCAAGCCATGATGCACCATTTAGCTATTTATAATGAAGGTCGTTTATTTGCAGGTCTACAATCTAAACACAAGATAAAGATAGTGATCAGTTCGTTCTCTACAAGGTCACAGCAAACCAAGATAAGTGGTGTTTTCGCATCAGTTTAAGCACATATCTGAATTTGAAAAACTTAGCCTCGATCGATCCTTTCAAGTCAGTCCTTCCTATCCCTCTGTTTTTTTTTATGTATAAATACTGATGGAATAAATATAAATTTGAAAACTTTAGTTAGATTTTCAAGTGGCTCAAACTTTTGGCGACACTGCCCCTTCAAACGAAAAGTCGATTCGCTCCACATTCTATCATACCGGTCATCATGCTTATTAGCAATATCATTTTTTTAAAGCTCGGATTCCACATGCGGCATGTGCAGTCACTGTCTTTTCAACCCTACGAACTGAGCTTCCTTTTGTCTTCTTCAACGAGGAGGAGAAAAGGAGGCTCGGCCTGAGTCACGTCAAACCATTGAAGTAGCCGCAGCCCAAACTTCTGGACGAGTCAATCTTGTTTTCTTGTTTTGTTAAAGTAGACCGAAATGTTTACAAAACCGCTAAAAAGAGTGTCTCGACTGACATACTAAATCACATCCTGCTTTCTAGCAATCGGCTGGCGCCATCTCCATGATCTTTCACACACGTTTTTGAAAAGATTGAAACTACTATGAGGTAAAATTCAGTGCATGTCAAAAGCGTCTCGTTTTCTACAGTTAACGGCCGAACATCAAGATTATCCATTTTTTCACTGTAGGCTAACCATAAAAACTTCCTCCCAAAATATCTCGATAACGCTTTTACAGATTCCTCTTAAACGTCAGGAACATTGAGGCGGCTACTGGAGGAAAAAGCTCCCGTAAGCGATTTTGGAAGGACCGTTCCCAGTGCCATGAAAAACTGCTGCAAGTAAAATAGGTAATGGCGTCATTTTGTTGCTATGACCACTCCGATGATTGCAACCTTGATCATAACAAATTTTCATCTTTATCTAATACAACTGTGGTCGCAATTTTTCCACATCTTTGTTTATGGCGACGTAGTTTATGCCCAAACTTGGGAGGTGTTGACCCGGAAAAACTGTATCGAGCCACCTTATGCTAATGACCTCACGTTTTCCTTAGCATCAGTCCAGCCCCTGGCTGCATTCGAAGTAGTCGCATTCAAAGTTGAACGCGTAGGAATGCAGGACTTAAGAAACGCGGGATATTGGGTTGAACAACTCTTTGCGATCGTTTATTGGCTGAAGGCCTTTAATTTAATATATAAATAAAGGGGTGTGTTTTTCTACTCAGTAAAGCTTCGTTTAAGGTGGCGGCTTCGAAGGTGGCTTATTGCTCGAATTCAATCTTCTGTTCTCCAGCAACTCCTAACAAAATGAATACTTTGCTTGCCTCTTTATTGGTTTTTACCTTTTGCCTCTCAGTGGGTGAGTACTTTACGATACTTTGTCAGGTGCGAGTAGATTATTGAGCTGGTTGTGTCACACTTGGTATCCCTCAAAAAATTGCGCGTATTAATTTTAGTCAAAGCAAGCTTAATGCCTTAAAATGAACACAGTTGCTCTGATTACCACTTTGAATGTTTGACGTGTTCTCTAAGTCGCTAAATATGTCCATTTTGGTCAGTTTGGCCCTCCTCGTGTGCGCCTACATATAGCAGGCGATCTGGTGCTTTAGTTCGCATTCGAATGTCTCCTCCTTGCACCTCTGCTGGCCATATAAGATCACTACAAAGAGTAATGACGAGGTAGTAGCCTCGTCTATACTGAATTAATCGAAATAGGCTTCTGTGAAGAAGTACCACCTGAAGTACCTCATGAAAAATGCTGAAACTAATGTTTCAGGTCATTTAAAATCCTGTGAGTTAGGTACACCTCTAGAAAATCATGCACCCTTATAATAGCCTGCGTAGCAGGCGTCGAAAGGGGTAGGGGGTAGGGGATAGGGAGGAAGGGAAAAAGGGGAGGGGGATTGGGGAGAGGGGGAGGGGACGCCTGCTCTAAGAACCCCCTTTTGTTCATATCTGCGGACGCTGGCGTCCGCAAATTCCTGATTGGCTGAGCCGTAATGAGTAACATATTGAAATGCGCGTTTCACAAATCAACAAACAGTCGAGATGGCAGCGGTAGACGTGGATGTCGTAGAGAGTGCTTTGAGAGATGTGAATTTATCTAGTGGTAGAGAAACTGTTTTAAAACCAGAGCAAGAATCAGCAGTAAGGGCTCTTTTAGCCGACAGAGATGTTCTGGCGGTTTTGCGGACCGGATACGGCAAGAGTTTAATTTACCAAATGTTTGTACGCGCGAAGAACTACGAGCTAAATGGTAATGCGGCGATTCTCGTCATTTCGCCACTGAAAAGTATTATCGAAGACCAGTTGCAGGAGATGGAATTGTTGGGCTACCCAGCGAAAGATTTAGCCAATTTATCGAACGATGACATTCGCCGATGTAACTTAGCAATAAAAGAGGGTGGTTTTACCTCATGCCAAAATGCTGCTTATTCCAATAAAGTTGTTTTTATCTGCTGGGTAGATTATGCTCTGGAAGGTTCTGCATTTATACTGAGCAAATGTTATTTTAGCCGCATGTTTCACACTGAGAGGTCATGACATACATATCGATTGACTGTAGTTATTGTTTTCTGGTCGGCAGGATTTGCCCTCTGATGCCCTTTTCAAGCGTAAAGCTTTTTTTATTACGCCTGAATAAGGGTTCCAATTTTCTCCAAAATGCCCTCTGGATCTGAATAACTAAGCGAATTTCTTTAGTCCGTGAGTGTAATGTTTTTCTGCAATGGCGAGTGTAGCGACACTTGATTGACAGTAAGCGTAATCGGATTACTAGAAAATTGGTAGGCGTTATGCAAAAACATAGGCTCTTAGAGCAGGCGCTCCCCTCCCTTTTCCCTTTCTCCCTCCCCCCTCCCCCTCCCCTTTTTGCGCCTGCCACGCAGGCTACCTTATAAAGGCTCGGACCCTCGGTGTTTCCACTTTAAAATTCGTTGCTACGGCCCTGGAAGTCTGTGCGGTGAGCTTATAAGTGTTATGACTTCGTTCCATGTTGTTTAGCGTATAAATTTTGCAGCGTTTGCGGTGACTACTGCTTTTGAATCTTATAGTTATAGAAAATAACCAACAGGTAAATATCACATTTTCCAAAATCTTCCATTGCCGCGTTTGTTTGTTTTTTAACTCCACCATCATCACTGCATTTTTCACTGTTGGCAAAATTTAATACTGGCAAGGTGTGGCGTTTGAAGTAATTGCTTTTTCTCGAATACTTCCAGAACATTTACGTTAAGCTGGTTGGCATTAAAAATATTTGCACTGAAGATCAGGTTAAAAGAGTTTCCTTCTCAAAATAGCTGAGTTTCAGCTAGAATATTGATTTTACTCAATGCTGCCTCTTTGGAGTGATCATTTTGATAAGCTACATTTCATGATATGAATGAATGAAATATCATGTTGCGGTAACTTATGGCAGAGTTCCAATGCTACTGGTGTGGCTTTAACTGTTGACTCTTTAATGAGCGGATGTCAGTAAATATCAACCAGAGGTCTACAAAAGAGAAAAATCGAAAATTCTCAAAAAAATTCACAAAGTAGCACCAGGCAAGCTATTAACATAAATGTAATTTTCACTTCGATCGTACGGGGGGTTATTGGTTTCGCGGCTCTCGGACCGGGTTTTCCAGGCCCGAGACCATGTGTCACAAAAAAATCGTTTTAAAATTCAAATCCAAGGTAATGCGGACAACAAATAACTTATTCAGAAGAGTACATAATTGCACACATTTTAAGTGGCGATTTACTCAGTTTGAACGAAAGTGTAATATTTTGGAGATTTTTCATTATTTTCAATATTTTGAACGTTTTCGTTCAATGAAAAAATGGCAAATTTCAAAGCTCCAAATCGTCGACTGGTACCTCGATTTCAGTAACTAGTCTTATACCACCTTAAAGAGCGTTATCTCTTCTTTCAAAATCTGTTTTAAAAACTATGGGCAACTTAAAAGAAAATTTTTGAGGCCAAAAGATACAAGTAGTACTTCTCCGAAATTTGAGCTTTCCAGACTCGGCGGGCCGATGTTAAAAACTCAGAAAAATGCAATAAGAAATCAGTTTGAGCAACAGTGGTTTAACGTTATCAGCTATCAGAAACCAACACGTGTTTATCGAGCGATATGATAAAATTTAAAGCCGTTTTCCAACAAGGAAAGCAGAGTTTAGCCATCTTCTGCTACCAAACGCACGAGTCACGTAAGGTTGTCAAAGGGCAAAGCACAATAATAAACTTCAAAAAGCACAACGTTTCTGCGTCCAGGAATTAGACTTTAGCGGACAGAACAATGCCTACGAGTGTATGTTTCATACCTTAGCATGGGTTTCATAGATATTGGAAATAAAAAATATCAAGGACAGCATCGGCAAGAGCATCTTCGACTGCTCTCAAACGACGGAGATTGCGTTACTTTTCACAGATTGACCGCTTACCACCTGTTTTTGGGCTCGCATTTCGACGGA
>BOPM01000619.1:24160-45019 GCA_022179025.1 Porites australiensis
CTGCGGTAGTTAGTGACAGCGGTGCGCATGATCTTGGCATCATCAGCGGTGCGTATTTCGTCGAGCAGGGAAGTAAGGGCCTGAGATATCTCTGGCTTTATGGAGGCCAGAGTCCGTGATCGTAGCTCAGTTCCATACCGCTGTTTCACTAACTTAGGTAGCTCGGGGTGGATCAGTTTAAGCCAGGTGAGAACGATGAAATTTTCCAGGGTGGGGGTGAGTTCCTCATCTTCTGTGGTAACCTCACCATGGTGTGACAGGCTATTTGCACGGAGTAGAGTGTCCTCCACGAAGGCCATCAGTCTCTGAAAGAGATCCTCTGGGCGTTCATCTGCTTCCAAATGTAAGCCAGCGAAATCTAGAAAGTGGGCGCCTGTGACTTGGAAGCCAAAATGTGCACGAATCATGTTCCAAACAGAGTGAATCGAAGTCGAGTTCTTCACGAGAGAGGTCCTGGATATCACTGGGCAATAGTTGGCTATTTGTCCGAGCATTAGTTCGAGAAAATTGACCTTCTGACGGGCCGTTTTGCGTCTGGAGATCGGGATGGTTTCCCCGTCATCTGTAAGGCCGCGTAGGGGCTGGGACTTAGTCTTTTTCCCCCACGTAGCGTCTTCTGCGAGGAAAGGAGCGAAATTGCTGTCGAGGGATAAAGTGTACAACAGATTTTGTCTCCAGTTCTCGAAGCTGTTGATGGACTCGTTCTTTGACAGGCTCCACTGTTTTGGGGCTCGGAGGGTACTCGCCATAGTTGTGGTTTGGTTGCAAGTTTACGAATAAATCGTGCTTGGGCGACGAAGGTGTTCGAAGTATCGACTTACCGACGTTTGTACGGGTAGCTCTGGCTTTGTTTTCTTTTCGGTTTCTTGGCGTAGATCCGGAAGCGCTGCCACCACGCCAGTAAAGAGAGAGTCGGTCGATCGATGACACGGTTCAGGTAAAGCAACTGCTACTTTAATGCTACTGTAGGCACAACAGCGAAATACAGAACAAACTCAAGAGCGAGACACGAGAGCGTCTAGGGCGCGTGTCCTTATCTACAGTACCGCTGACCGGTACTGGCGGAGGTTTAAGTTGAAGTCAGTACACAGGAACACCGAACGATGTCACTTTCCAAAAACAACTTCAGAAACCTATTTTAGGCAATCTAAAGTGCTTTTAAACAAATTGAAGCGTTGCCATGACCTTTTTTTTAATCTTTTTGGTCGTTCCCTAGGCCATCCGAACCATTTGGAATTCATCAGGGTCGAACTGTCATTTTCTCGAAAATATTGGTTGACATATTCATACGTTTACGAAAACGTGAGATTTCCTGGTACCTCTTTCCATCACTATTTTCGAAAAGGAAAAATTTGCGAATCCTTGCTTTCACAAGTAATAGCTAAGTCAGTGAAGTGAAATGTGAAAAACTAGCTCTCTAAAAACTAAATGTTTTTTTTTTCTTCTGACGGGAAAGACCATTCTAGAACGTACAAAAGAGACCTGACTTTAAATAAAGATGCAGAATTTAACCAAAATATGTTTTCCACTAAACTAGATCAAATTTATCATGATTATTAAACTGCCTATACGGTGACTAGGATGTGCTGCACACCTACTAAAGTGCACTCTCAGAAAGCTTGGACACACCTGAACTTATTTGTTGTTTGTAAGCAACAGGCGCTACCCTTGCGTGGGGGACTGGAACTAGATAGATAGATAGCTTTATTAAGAAGTAAAATCATTGCAGCCCCGGGCCGGCTAAAATATGACTTACTTTACAATGCAACTAAAAATTATCTATAAATATATAATAACTACTATAAAAACCGTAAAATATAACCTACAATAAAATACAAAAGGAGACATATCAACACCAAAACCCTAATAATTAAGATTACTACTAATAATTAAAACCGTTCGCCATAATAAAAGTGTTTTTAAACCTATTTGTCTTACAAATCAGTAGTTTGAAGTGTCTCTGGCGGCAGCAGATCATGGAGCTTCTGGCATTTGGTCCCTTACAATTTGGTCAAATAGAGCATTACTCAAGGCCTTCCTCCTCTCGTACAGTGACGTGATGTCTAGAGCTACTAGGATAAGTCGGGTTGTATTATCCGCAACGCGCGTTTTTGCAACCTTTTCATTTCATTACACAGATATTGCGGCAAAGAATGATGAAAAACTGGGCACGCATATTCTAATACAGGGCGTGTACATGTTGTATAGAAGAGTAGCATATCCTTGGGTGGAACTTTAGCGCGCTTTAGCTGTTTTAGGAAGTACAGGCGCGTCGCAGCCTTTTTGCATATAGATTCTACATGCGCGTTCCACCTGAGGTTGTCCGAAACTACCACTCCGAACAGCTTTGCGGACGAAACAACTTCGATTTGCTTATCATTGATAGTGATATGATCTACAGAACTTCCTGATCTAGAGAATGATATTCTCAGTTCTTTACACTTAGACTCGTTGAGTTGGAAACCACCAGCTTCCGACTGTCGTACAAATTCATCTACGCGTAACTGCATGTAGCTAGTCTCGTTCTTCGATACTGATTCGACAAGAGTGGTGTCATCAACGTGTTTCCAAAGAATTGTGTCTGCTATAGAAAAATCATTTATCATGATAAGGAACAGCCAGGGACCCAGTTTCGTCCCTTGTGGGACCCCTGCAGGAACAGCTTCCCACTCCGAGAAGCAATCGCGGCTCAGTTTTATCCTTTGCTTATGGTCCATTAAAAAGTCTATGATCCAGCACGAAATCGACCTTGGAATATTATAGGAGGAGAGCTTCCGCGCCACAAGATGATGGTCAATCAAATCAAATGCCTTCCGAAATTCAAAGAGTAGAACTCTCGAAGTCGATCCATTTCCATCCGTTGACTTCGCCCAAGAGTGAGACATACTGATTGATGCATGTGAGGTGCTGGATTTGGGCACCGTCCCAAATTGCTGTGGGTCGATCTTTGAGGGGACAGCAGGCTTGACATAAGTGTCGACAACGTACTCTTCCACTATCTTTGAAAGGATTGGTGTCAGGGAGATGGGTCGAATGTGTTTGTTTATGTCCTGCACAGGTCTTTGCTTGGGCACAGGCACAACATCTGCTTCTTTCCATAAGGGTGGGAAACGACTTTCGCGATAAGATGAATTGAGAATATCTGCTATCGGCACTGCCAGTAAATCTGCATTTTCTTTCAATACCCACCCCGGCATGCCATCAGGACCATGCGCTTTGCTTCTGTTCAGTTTCATTAATTTCTTATAAACCGACTCGTTTAATACGACAACTGCAGGTTGTTGGGTTGCGCTGTTAGTGGGAAGTATGACGTAATCAGCAGGGAGCGGTGTAAAACTACGCATGGGCGAGAGAAAGGCCTTATTGAAGATGTTGGCAAGAGTGATGTCATCTGAAGGCCCATACAGGAACTAGTCGATCAATAAATTTCTGGAGATGCCAATAATTCAGAATGAAAACACCAAGTTTGAGATCCTTTGTCGACAACTTGCGCAACATTGTGAGAACGTTGAAGACCTTGAAGCAGATTTGCGATCAGCAGCTAATACGCAGCAGATTGTTACAAAACTGCCTCTGAAAATTGCTGTGAGGCGGAGCACGCGAAAGTTGAGTTGCGGCCGAAGGAATTTGACATTACCAATCTAGATGAGTGGATGGAAACCGAGAATCAAGACCAAGAGATGGCTTTTGGCTATGGAAGTCCTAAAGCGAATCCTGACCAAAAGAAAAGCCAAGTCAAATTCAAAGAAATCGGACTGGTTCTAGGAAACAAAAAAAAATGCGCGTAATGAGACTCATGAAAATTCAGGAGCTAAAGTGGACTGTTTTGTGTGCAAAGAAATCAAATGTGAATTAACGATGGTACTTGGCGGAGAAACTGGGTTTGTGCTTTCCGTGCCTCAAACCACCCACAACTTCATGCAGTCATAGAGTTATCGCAGTTAAACCCCTCGGTTGAGACATTTTCTGCCCCGCAAGCAGCAGCAGGAGACACGTCAACAAATGGGACAGCTAATCCCACAACCTGTGGAGTGACTGTAGAAGCCGCAAGTGTACTACGCCCTGGAAAAGGTTGCCCTGCAGATAGTACCCGTTATATTGGAGGGAGAAAACGGGATAATTATCAGGGCAAACGCCTTTCTTGTTGCTTCTAGTTCGTCCTACCTTAAGGAGTAGATCACTGATTTATTGCTTTTGCACGCTGAGCGAAGACCCCTCCGTGTTGCTGTTTTTGGAGCGAAGTCGATTGTGACAGATAGCAAAACTGTCACTGTTTGCCTATAGAGTATGCATAGAAGCATTAAGAAGCACGTTTTTTTTTATTTATAACCCCGAAAATTTGTTAAATAACAGTGGTTGATTTGTCCTCAATGCAAGAAAACTAAACCATTTTTACGATTTTGAGATCATAAAGCCTGTTGAACATGGAGCAGTTGATTTATTAGCACTTGAACATTGCATAGGAAAGCCGCGGGAGCATGTAGGAGTAGACACCCCTCGGATGAACAATTGTTGGACATATCTTGGAAGTAGCAAACGATTGTCACGTTGCTTACCACATTTACACTTTCCATGCAACCTTGAGAAACGATGAGCTCGTAAGGAAGATGTGGGATGACTGAGTTATGGAATCACTTATCTAAACAAGCCCTTGGCAAAAGAAGGGGTGCTTGCTGCCTGCAGAGTCAAGGCGTTTTGCTAAGGGGCACTATGAGGTGGCTGTTTCATGGAAGGACGATGAGCTGCCGTTGTAGTGCAGCAGAACGACCACTTAAGACCGACTCTACTCTCTTGAGAAACAACTTTAACGAAGGCCGAACGTTGCTGAGAAATATTGCCAGGTCATGGAAGTAATAAAGCTAAGGTTTATAGCCGGAAGCTGGTACAAGGAAATCGATGAATGGCCAAGTTGATACCTACCTCATTTTCCTTTAGCGAGAGAAGACAAAGAGGCTACCGAAGTGAGAAAAGTTTATGATTCAGCAGCCAAATACAGCGGAATAATCCATAATGGTAAAAAACCTGCAGCTTTCGATGTGCTAATGCTTTTCCAAAGTTATTCTGATAGCAGATATGACGGAGATGTTCTCGCAAGTTACCATGGTGAAGCAAGACAGACGGTACCACCGCCTTCTGTGGAGAGGGCTGGACTTCTCAGGACCTCCCTAAGTCTAGGAAGCGATGAGATTGATGTTTGTTTACCGCTCCTCACCTTACATTGCCCAGTACGTTGTGCAAAAACATACAGAAGACAACATATATGAGTTTCTGCTAGTAGTAGCCATAATCCTAATACAGATGGAGGAGGATAAAGCTATAAAAGCTCGAGACCAGCTAAGAATGATCAGATTGGGATAATGAGTTTCCCATTGACTTAAAGGAGAAGCGTCAAGAATGATTCAGTCAGTTACCTGAGTTTTCCGCAGTTCAAGTTTCAAGGTGACGTTGTATTGCTGAGAAAAAATGTTGTTTCCACATCTATTGAAACGATGGTAGCAGCTTTGTTGTTGGCATATGTAGCTGTGAGTAACGTGCTGCACAAATATGAAGATGGAGAGGTGACTGTGCGATTTATTGCAGCGAAGGCGAAGGTTGCACCTACTAAAGCGACACTAGTTCCGAGGTTAGAGCACATAACGGCAGTGTTGGGTCTTAGATTGGAAGGACGGTGTTAGAGCTGTTAGAGATTCCCTTTGAGAACTGTACACTATGGACAGACAGTAAGGATGTCATTTTCTGGATAAAAGACCAGTCGAGGAGGTACAGGACTTAAGTCGCCAACTGAGTATCAGAAAATCAATAGAAGTCTAGCCTCAGACAGTGGCGACACGTTCCAGCTAATTTGAATTGTGCGTCTCATGCCACTCCGGGGCCACACTCGGAGGTGAGAAGTGAGCATCGCTGGTTAATGCACCGACTAAATTACGCCAGTTGGAACCGACTTGAAAAGTAATAGCGTGTGTGAGATGATTTGCTGATCACTTATTGGCCAAGTAAAGAAACCATGCAAACGTTTCGGTGATTAGAATTGGAGCGAAGTTATATTGACTTCAGGTAAATAGACAGAGCTGCAAAACTTTTGTGAAAGAAGCAAAGCAAGAAAGATTTGCAGCACACCCCATGTACATCCCAAGGAAGCATTACATCACCCAATTGTTGCCACTACCGTTGCCATCATGCAGGGGAAATCACGTGCTAACTCAGGTACGAAATCGATAGTGGGTCATAGATGATCCGAAAGAGGTGCAGAATTCGGACAAAGAATGCAAGGTGTGTGAGAGAAGACGTGCCCAGTCAGCAGTGTAGATCATGGCGCCACTTCCAAGGTGGAAACCTGAAAAGAGCGTTTGCAAAATTCTGTGTTGATTACGCTGGGCCCCTTATAACCAAGATTACACAAAGATTATCTGCTAAAAAACTATCTGTGCCTTATTACTTGCTCTCCAAGCAGAGCGGTACAGATTTCCTGAATGCGTCCAGCCGAATGGTAGCTACTAGGGGAGCGGAAGAAGACCGTACAAAATCACACGTGATAATGGCACCAACTTTCGTAGGAGCGGAGAGAGAGCTTAGAGAACTTTTTAAAGCAAAGAGACCAAGTGCAGATCGAAGATAATACTCCCAGCAACGGGATCAGATGGAATTGAAATCCTCTGCTGGGGTCTCACTTCAATGGGGTGTTTGAGTCGCAGGTTAAATTAGCTAAGAAAACTATGAAGGTAACAGTTGAAAATGCAGGGCTAACCGTGTAATGTATCGATAGTATTGTCTACCGGAAGTTGTGTTAGCGGAAGTTCTCGGATACTGTAAACGTGCAAAGGATCATGGATATTTGTGTGGGCCGTGCTTCCCGGGTGTCAAGGCGGCCGAATAAAGTGTAGTTTCTTTCATAGTTAAATCTGGTTTATTACACGGCCATCCGGGCGTCATTGTTACATTGGCGACGAGGATTCAAATCGTTTTGTGAGGTAGTGGATGTTTTGGAAGTCATTTGTGTGGAAAGTCCTAGTATTTTGTCAGGAAGATGACGGACAGTGGATCCACTTCGAGTACAACTTCAAGTTCACAAACTTCGCCAACCGCGACGTTTGATCCTCTTCTTGATGTGGCCAGCCTTCCTTCCTTCAATAAAAAGGAAGGTCCAAACACCCTTGCTGTTCGCTGGAAGTTGTGGAAACGCTCGTTCAATCTGTATTTGGTGGCAAAAGGGATTACGAAAGATGAACAGAAAACCGCATTGCTGTTGCATACTGGAGGGTTGAATTTTCAGGAGCTGTATTACTCGTTACCGACCGGTACGGATATCAAGCCGTTCGCTGAGAGTCTGGAGTTGTTGGATAACTATTTTGCACCGCAGTCGAACGTTCCATTCGAAAGGCATCAGTTTAGGCAAATGGAGCAGGCGTCAGGAGAGTCATTGGATCAGTTTGTTCGTCGGTTGAGGCAGAAAGCGATCTTCTGCGAGTTTGAAAATGTTGATGAGGCTATAAGGGATCAAGCTTATTGAGAGATGCAGGGACCCCAGACTTCGCCGTAAATTCCTTGAGAAAAAAAATGCTACTCTGAAGGATTGACAAGATTGGCTCGTGTGCAGGAAGCAGTGAACATGCAGGTCAAGGCTATGGATCAGTCATCCGGTCAGGTGAATGCTGTTTCCGGCAAACCTCACAGCAAAGGAAAAGGAAAAGGGACAGCGCAGGGTAGAAACAGAGGAAACAAACCTGGTAAACCGTCCGGTGGTTCTCAGGAGACAAAAGTGAGAGGCTTTTTTCGCTGTAATTACACTGACCATATGGCACGTGACCCGAATTGTCCTGCCCGTAGAAAGAAATGTAACCCATGCGGCGAGATTGAACATTTTGCAGTCTGTTGCAAAACAAAGGAACGCAAACCTCTTACAAGAGATGACGAGGGAAGGAATAATACACGGGGTAGAACCTATCAACTATCAGAGGATTCAGCCACTGGCCAACAAGATTATTATGCATTTACAGTTGGAGTCGGTCAGGCTACAAGTGAAGTTGATTTGAAGGTTGGAGGTACTTATTGATTCTGGAGCGTCGTGCAGTGTGATTGACCAAGCAGCCTGGGAAGTTTTGAAGCAGAAGAGTGTCCAGTGTGAGTCCAAGAAATCAAGCAAAAGGTCGTTTGCTTATGGACAGAAAGATCCTATTGGGGTGATTGGGACATTTGTGTCTGAGATTGTGTGCGAGACCAGTGGCAACAGTTGTGTGGACGAATTCACAGTGGTTAAAGGTCCAGGAAGACCTCTACTCGGAAAGAACACTGCAGAGAAGTTGGGCGTGTTAAGGGTCGGTCCAGATGTGTGTTCATTAACTGTTGAAGGAAGTGATGCCGACATCCGTGAGAAGTATAGAGAGGTTTTTACAGGGGTTGGGAAGCTGAAGGATTTTCAGCTGAAATTACATAAAAAAGACGATGTCACGCCGGTTGCACAACCCCTACGGAGACTGTCATTTGGGTTAAGAGCCAAGGTTGACGAGAAGTTGGATGAGCTGTTAGCCAAAGACATCATCGAGGAGGTGTCACACAACCCAACTGAGTCGGTGTCGCCGTTGGTTGTTGTCCCGAAGGCAGACGGTGACGTTCGGATTTGCGTGGACATGCACAGGGCGAATTCAGCAATAGAGAGGGAAAGACACCCCATCCCTACAATTGGGGAAGTCTTGTACGACCTTAATGGCTCAACTGTCTTCTCAAAGCTCGATCTCAAGTGGGGCTTCCACCAGGTGGAATTGGATGAAAGGTCGCGCGAGATCACAACGTTTGTTACACACCGTGGTTTGTACAGGTACAAACGTTTGATGTTCGGGGTAACATCGGCGCCTGAAAAGTACCAGAAAATTGTGGCGGATGTTTTGCATGGTTGCGAGGGAGTGGCTAATTTGGCAGATGATTTGATTGTGCATGGTTGTGGCATAAAGGAACACGACAGGAATTTGCATACTGTACTGACCCGATTGAAAGAGAAAGGGCTAACCTTGAATGGGGACAAATGCCAGTTTCGTCTTCCCAAGCTTACATTCTTCGGTCATGATCTGAGCAGGCAAGGTGTTGCGTCCAGTGAAGAGAAAATAGCTGCCATCTTGAATGCAAGCTCTCCACAAGATGCTTCACAGGTCGGATCATTTGTTCAGCTTGTACAGTATTCTGCAAAGTTTCCTCCCAACTTCGCGCAAGAAGCAGAAGCACTCAGGAGCCTCCTGAGTAAGAATGAGCCTTTCATCTGGGGTGAAGCACAGGAAAGGTCATTCCAGAAGTTGAAACAGCTAGTTGCACAGGCCACTCCGCTTGCATATTTCATAGGAGACTGTAACACACGTATTATTGCCGATGCAGGTCCACAGGGTTTAGGTACAGTGCAGACTCAACTTCAAGACGGCAAGTGGCAAGCAATCTCGTACGCGTCCAGAAACCTCACTGAAGTGGAGCGGAGATACAGCCAGACCGAGAAAGAGGCCGTTGCCCTAGTATGGGCTTGTGAGAGGTTCAACATTTATGTGTACGGGCGCAAATTTGAACTTGAAACTGATCACAAGCCACTCGAGTGTATTTTTGGCAGGCTTTCAAAACCATCAGCACGTATCGAACGTTGGGTTCTGAGGTTGCAGGGGTATGACTACAGAGTTGTTTATCGGCCTGGCAAAGCGAATATCGCAGACTCTCTCTCCAGACTCATTTAATGTAAACCTAAAGACACAAGTGGGGAGGAATTTGACTTTGTCAAGCCAGTCGCTGAGGAAAGCTTACCTGTTGCCCTGACAGCGAAACAAGTCGAATTGATTTCTGATAGTGACCCAGAAATTGCTAGCCTGAGACAGTACATTTTAAGTGGGGACTGGTCTCAATGTAGGATGACAGCTTATGTGTGTGTCAAGGATGAATTGTGTGTGTTAGGCAAACTTGTTTTGCGCGGTACGAGAATTGTTGTTCCGAAGGCTTTACGGGGAGAAGTCTTGCGTTTTGCCCACGAGGGACATCAGGGCATCGTAAAAATGAAGACACGTTTAAGGACAAAGGTTAGGTGGCCAAAGAGTGACTCAGACGCAGAGCAGGTGTGTAAGTCTTGTCATGGCTGCCAAGTCGTAGGTGAGTTCCAGGTTCTTGAGCCCATGAAGAGGGTGAAGCCGCCTACTGGACCCTGGCAAGACATAGCCATAGACCTCATGGGCCCCCTTCCCACTGGAGAAAGTCTGATCGTAGTCGTAGACTATTACAGTAGATTCTACGAGGTAGCGATCATGTGCTCAACAGCAGCTAAGAGAGTGGTGGATGTACTTACACAGATATTCTCCAGATATGGATTTCCATTTACACTCAAGTCTGACAATGGTCCTCCGTTTGGCTGTGCGGAGTTTGAGAAGTTTCTCTCTGATCACAGAATCGAACACTTGACTTCCCCACCGCTCTGGCTGCAGCCAATGGATATGTTGAAAGACAGAACAGAACTCTGCTAAAGACTTTGAAAGTTGCTCACGTTGAGGGAAAAAACTGGCGTGAAGAACTGCAGAAGTTTCTGCTAGGATATAGAACCACACCGCAAACAAACACTGGTGTTACTCCTGCGTTCCTTATGTTTGGCAGAGAGTTGAAAACCAAACTTCCAGAGTTGAGGCGCGCTGGTAACCTGTTGGACGAGGGGGTCAGAGATCGTGATTGGAATCACAAGTTCACCCACAAGGAACATGCTGACAACAAGCGGGGTGCAGTCGAAAGCCCTGTAGTGCCTGGAGATCTGGTTTTACTGAAGAACACGAAAACGTCTGGCAAGCTAGACGCAAATTTCGAGAGTGAGCCATACACAGTGCAGACTAAGGGAGGTGACTGTTAGGTCAAAGGAGGGTGTGGAATACAGGCGGAACAGTTCATTTGTTAAGCGGTACAACCCACCAGAGGAATTCCCGGAAGCCACAGAGGCAGCTTCTCAAGATGCACCCAATACTCGTCCACTGGAGGAGAGTATAGCCACATCAAGACCAAGGCAGACTGTCAAAATGCCGGCGAAGTACAAGGACTATGTACTTTATGAACTGAACTCTGTTGACACGTTGGACTTATGTTGAAGTCTGTTAGATTTGGTTTCATTTTATTAGATTTTATTGAACAGTCTTCCTGAGATAACTCAATGCGAGCAGAACAGTTTTCATACAGACTTATTTTTCAGCTGTTAAGTGCCTTATTGACTTTTTCTCGTACTCTGTTTGTTTCTAAAGAAAGGAAGGGATGTAATGTATCGATAGCATTGTCTACCGGAAGTTGTTTTAGCGGAAGTTCTCGGATACTGTAAACGTGCAAAGGATCATGGATATTTGTGTGGGCCGTGCCATCCGGGTGTCATGGCGGCCGAATAAAGTGTAGTTTCTTTCATAGTTAAATCTGGTTTATTACACGGCCATCCGGGCGTCATTGTTACAAACCGATGCGACGAAGAACTGCAAACTGCTAAAAAAAGTAGAATAAACTTGATCAACTCGAGACCATTGACGTATGAAGGTGCTGCCCCCGAGACGAGCCAGTGTTCACTCCTAACCATTTCTTAGAGTGACAGTTCGGAGGAGACCTAGTACTTCAAGTTACTGATGATATGGCGTTTAGCCCCAGGAACCGTTGGAGACTTATTTAGAACTTGGTGAAAGTGTTCTGAAGGCGCTGGAGAGAAGAGTTTTTGGCAATACTTAACATCCGAACGAAATGGAGAGTGGCGAAAGAGAATCTGAAAGGTGGAGAGTTCCTGCTCGTTGTGATCAGAATGTTCCACGTGGTCAGTGGGATCTTGGTCGAATGGTAGAAGATTTTCCGGGTCAGGATGGACAGGTGCGCGTATTCCAAGTGAGCACAAGGGGTAAGTAGTTTATCCACTCAATGACGTCCGTTGAAGGTCGCTGATCAGCCAGAGTGTGTGACATAAAGAGAAGATCTGGACAAGCGATCAACCTGAACTTGCTTGTTGTTTTGTAAATTCCACGCGCTACCTCTCATGGGGCACTGAAAAAAGTCGAATAAACAATTTTGTGAACACATGGAGAAGTGACTGAAGTGTTCTGTTTCTTGAACCGGATATAGAACAGAATTTCTCACGCTTAAGAATATCTACAGCTCACGGATTAGTCTTTCTTTCCCTGTCGATCCGTTGTATTGGGAATATAGGTGTAGTTGGAGACCGGTAAATAACTTTTTGGGCCAGTGCTTAGTCCTTTCCTGGTGATAGCGATGCTATCAGAGAGGTTTTCGTCCAATTTTTTTTTTAATTGATGAATTTTTAAAATTTTCCTGATAGCATATAATCATAGGTTTACAGGTGTGACAACAGGGCTTGGCTTTGCGTTCAAAATGTTTGATTTGTGATCAATAACGATGTTGTCTAACCTAAATGCCTTTCACGGTTTTACCCTTGATATACTGGCTTCCAACACTTCGCAGTTGAAAGCTTTTTGAAGCCAAGTCTTTCGCTGTGTATGAACTTTACATATTTGTTACCAATTTCCCATTTAAAAGGAGTTGGTGAGCTACTTTACTTTCAGTGACTGAAGGTTTAAAAGAAGGGTGGAAAGAAATATTCTTGACTGCTTGGAAAGATCTACACAATTTTTTCCACTCATATTGACTTGCACCCCTCCCTCCATCACTTTTCTGATAATGCTTCCATAACTCGGTCCTTTCTTGTCCGTCCGCAATCGATTCCGCCATTACCTTTTGATTATGTTAATAGCAAGGGTGCTCGCTTCCCATTAATTTAGCCTGGGTTCAAATCCCGGCGTCGACGCCATATGCGGTTGAGTTTGTTGTTGGTTCTTTCCTTTGCCGCAAAAGGTTTTCCAATTTTAATTCCAGTTTAATCAGGAACAGTAGACGAGGAATCACTAAACATGTTGTGGATGTGCTACCACTAAACTGTTATATATTTGTCATTATTCGTTATTTTCATTAGACAGCCAAACCAAATGAGAAATTCCGAGCTCATGACCATCATTAAAACTAACTTTAATGACCTAATAACAGGCACTTTGTTACTACTAAGTACTCTGTTTACTTTGTTGCGAGAGAGTCAACATCAGTGATGCGCCAAGAATAGGTGAGGGGTGGATTGATTAGCAGCATTCATATAAGGCTTTTGCATTTGCCGATTAAAATTTGTTATTGTTTTCAAGCTCAAGAAAAGTAAAAAAAAAAAAAAAAATCCAACGGGCAGATACGACGGCTATACTCACATGATACAAATCAGGTCTACTTGAAAAAACCACCATCTTAGTTTTATTATTACTGTTATTTACAGATGTCAATGCGAGGAAGAATTTTTCTTGGATTTATTTTGGTGTCAGTGTGGACAGTTGAAGGCAAGTAAAATTATGATTTGTTTTTATTGTCCTCTCGTATGTTTTTTTCTCTTTGTTGTGTAGCAATAAAGTAGCTTGTAGTCTAGCCCAAAATAAGTCATCAAAACTGACGTGTTTGTATGGGCAATCACATGAGTTTGAGTGCAGTTGATAATAGATGTGCACGAATTAATTAGTGGTTGACAAGCAAAATGTTGGTATAAATTGACATGTTCTACGCCAATCGAAATGCAGAAATTGTTGTTATACATTACATTTAACAACATTACTCCAATTGTACTTGTAGCATGTAGAACAGCCGCTACCATAATCCGTCTGGGAAATCTATCAATCATAAACCATATTTCATTTTCATCCGATCTTTACCTATTACTAACTTTTTTTATCGTTTCCTTCAAAAAGTGGTAAGATAACCTAGGACTTGTTACTTAGTCCATTTAAATAGCTCCAATTACTAAACAGCGAGTCTTTCCCTTCTAGCCTACCTTTCATAACCTTGCCGTAAACCAAACAAGCTTATTAACTCTTGGACGACTGCTTTGTTCATTTTCGTTCCATATGGAACGATCTTCCTTCCTGGACCCATTTAGCTTTCAGTTTAAGTTAATAAATTGGTAAGCAACAGCGTGAGCAAAGATAGATCATTCCAGCGATACCTTGTTTTGGATATTCTGACTAATTTTAACAGAGTTACACTCACAAAAGGGTAACATTTTGGGGAAAAATCCACTGCCAATTTTGTTGTTTACCTACTACTCTTTGAAGATTAAATTTTTCTCTAGTAGTCATAGAGGGATGGAATTAAGCGTCGTTGGTGTCTTCCCCTGTCTTCGTCCATACTAATGAGGGTCTTCCTTCATACTAATAACTGTCTTCCTCCATATTAATTAAGTGCGTTCCTCCATACTAATAACCGTCTTCCTCCATATTAAGTGTCTAGTCAGTGTCTTCCTACATACTAATTCTGTATACGTCTCTCTACTACAATAGGCACAATAGGCTTGCTTAGGCTTGCCCGGTCAGTAACTCGAGCCTGATTTGAACGTCTATTAAAAGAGAAATAGGAACAAGAAAGCGTTCACCTAGCAACGCGAGAAACGACTTCCTATATCTTATTTAGCGCTAAAACTCGGATATATATAAACAAAACACATACACAAAGTAGAACTGAAAACTCTCTGTTTCAATTTTGTCTGACGTTTTCTGCTATCTATCTCGAGGAAATGAAAAACTATTACAGTCTCAGCGTTTCACGCACCGTTAGTTAGTTAATTATGCGAGTTCGCAAGCCCAAAGTTCAATACAAACTAGCTCTACAGGAAAGACCCAAGGGAGCATCTTGATGTATTATTATAAATTTAAAGCAATTTGAAATAACTTAACAAGGATCAATTACGCGACTAATGATTGCTAACAATAGAACCAGACACGAGAGATACCGTTTTAAAAACTTTATTAAAAAACAATGAAAAAAAGAGTCAAATACACAGCGATTTGTAAGGGATGGGAATTAATTATTCATTTTCTTCGCCCATGGAGTACTTGTAAGGTTTGAATTTCTTATAGCGACGTCTCCTCAGCTGTTTGTCATGAGCTTTATGATCATCCAAATAATTTACAAATTGAATCCGACGCCTTTTGCGCTTTGGGCCCTGTTGTGAAGGGGTTTCTACTCTGGGAGAAGGAGTCAGGAAAGCAGGATTTAAGTGTGGTGGAGGGGTGCGACTTTCTTGTCAGGTTTTTGAGAGATAGTCACTTATGTTATTCAGGTGTTACGTTGAAGGGGTTGAGGGGAGTGGAGAATGCCGTCGTTGCTGTCGACGAATCTTGTGTCCTTGATGTTAAGTCTGGAACAGTGCTGATTATTTCTTTCGGTCGTGTTCTTGTATTTAAGTGTTCTTTAAAAGCTGAAAGTATCGTTTAGCTTTTTATCATCCCGAAGATCGTTTCGAGAAAGCACCTCATCTATCTTGCCTTGTATTTCTTCCATAGCTGGAAGAAGCGGGACAGGCGAAAGAGTTTGCTGCTTCAGATATTTTAGAAGCTCTCGAGGAATATTTTCTTGAAACCCTGCTTGGTTGAAGCCTTCTTCACTGGGCAGGACGTTTGTTCGCAACCGACAACTATCTTGAGTAGTAGTTTTCCGATCAATCAGAAGATAACCAAAAGGTCTTTTTACAGCCTCTTCGTACTGATTTAAAAATAAATCGGTTTGTCCGGGATACATTTGCTTGGCCAGAGTTAAGATTTGCAATTTGTCTCGTGGATTCTTGAGTAACACCAAGAAATGACTGTTTAGGCTTATGCTGCGGCTACCTTTCCCCTGATGAACGTTCAGATTGCGATGATGAGAACCACGAGTAAAGAGGTTCACAATTTGCTTGTCTTTACTGGCGTCAATCATCTGATCTTCAAACACGATCAAATTCCGTTTGTTCACATCAAAATAGGAATCCTGCTCCAAATTCTCTTGACGAATTCAATGTGTGGCATGGCGACTAACATTTGTGTATACGCAGGCTGCCATTGTGAATAACACCAAACGATCCTCTCCGTGGAAGGGTAAATTGTCTCTGAAGCTTGTCGCAATAGAGATCGAACCCAGGCCGTTTTTCCAGACCCGGTCATTCCGGCAATCATGGAGGTGAAAGGATGCTCGAAGCGAAACCGCTGACATTTCTGTGAAAACATTGGAACCGTTTGAAATGGGGTGAGACTAGCATTGCGGTGTTTAGACATCACGTGCCTTTGCATATTATCTTTCCTACTAAAGGATTTTTCGCAGACAGAACAGAACCAACTCATGTCAACTCCTCAGGAGCAAAATGTACACTGAGAATAAGTTAGCATGTTGCGCATTTAGATAGGTTTTCAGGTCATAAAATTCCATTGTTTTCCCTCCTCCTCCTCCTCCTCCTCATTTCTATTGCTTTCCCCTTCTCCTCCTCCTCATTCTATTGTTTTCTATACTTCGCCCACTCGTTTCATTTTTTTCTCCACGAGATTCTATAGAAGACTGCCAACTGCCATCTTTAGTTCATTTTGAAGCAATGTCGCGTGTAGTGAACAACAATCGTGGTTTTCTTCAGCTGTTAGCTGATTTCCCTGTTTATCAGCGCCAGTTTCTTTTTAAGACAGCTATTCCACAACAACTACATGCACTAGTCCACGTCTTATACAATATACTCATGGGACACATTCATATCTCCGAAGAAAATAAGCGGATATTGCTGCCATATAAGGTTGCCTTACTTAACCTGGCCAGTCCAAGGCGAAGAAGATGAAGATTAATTATTTTCCATTCCTTACCAATCCCTGTGTATTTGACTCTTTTTGTCATTGTTTTTGAATAAAGTTTTTAAAACGGTATCTCGTGTCCGATTTTATTGGTAGCAATTAATAGTCGCGTTGATTCTTGTTATTAGTTATTAACTGTTTATATACTAATACGTCAAGGTGCTCCTTTGGGTCTTTCCTGTAGAGCTAAATTGTATTCAACTTTGGGCTTGCGAACTCGCATAATCAACTGACTAACGGTGCGTGAAAATGACAAGACTGTAATAGTTTTTCATTTCCTGGAGATAGATAGGAGAAAACGGTCTCGCAATAGTCAAACAAACCTGAAATAAAGAGTTTTCAGCTCTACTTTGTGAAGGTATTTTGTTTATTTATATCCCAGTTTTTTTTAGCGCTAAATAAGATATAGAAAGCTGTTTCTCGCGTTGCTAGGTGATGATCGCTTCTCTTATTCCTTTTAATAGCCGTTCAAACCAGGCTCAAGTTACTTACTGGGCAAGTCTAGGCAAGCCTATTGTGCCTACTGTGTTCTTTCAAGAAACGACTATCCACTTCATTATATATGGAGGAAGACAGTTATTAGTATGGAGGAAGACCGTTATGCAAACAGTGAAACCTGTATTAAGCGGAAACCCTAGGGGAATGCTGTAGTGTCCGCTTAACACAGGGTGTCCGCCTAATACAGGTTTCGATATATAACGTCATATCAGGTGTCAAATGCCATTCAAATGAACAGTGGAAGCGTTGCAACTCAAATTTGAAGAAATCTGATGAGTGAAACAAGCTCTATACAAACAAAACGAAATAGAAAACAATCCTGTACTGTGAAACTAATCAAATAAGTTCGTCAAGTCACGTTTTTTAATGTAAAAATCGAGAAATTTGTGGGTGGCAATTCGAGGCAATCTTTCACATTTACGGTGTCTGGCGTGTTGGTTGGTGGAATTTGATTACAAGTTCCCGTTTAATACAGGTTGGCAACAATAGAAATGACCATTTCAGGTACTTTTTAGGTGTCCCCGTCCCTTAATAGAGGTGTCCGCCTAATAAAAGTTTCATTTAAAGTAAATAAGGGAAATAAATTTGGGGACTTCGGCTACTGTCGGCTTAAATACAGGTGTCACTGTGTTAATAAAAGGGAAGACAGGGGAAGACACCAATGAGGCTTAATTTCATCCTTCTATGACTAGTGTCCCTTTTCTAAAAAGTTGGCTAGCCACAATTCCATGCAAGAGAAAGAGGATAAAGTGGGCCACAAAAAAGCTAATAAAGAAGAAAAGCAAAGGAAAGAAAAAGAGCGAGAGAGAAAGATCGAAATAGATTCGGAAAAAAAATTCAAATTTAGGCTAGTGGGCATGCATGAAAAACAAAAAGCTGTTTATTTACGTCCGAGTAGTCGGAAAATATGTTTGTTGCATTCTTATGCTAATTAGCCGAATACCAGTCCAAAGAAGAGGAACTGGTGAGAAATAATGCTGTTTTTCGCTACTCGTCGGCCGTCACCCAAGGATAAAGTACAATCAATCAAAACTTCCTTAATCATTTAAATCACAGTAAATTAGTTTCCCTTATCCTGAAAACACAACATCAACAGACAATATGCATTCAAATATAACTATGAGCGAAGAGTGGATATTTTGTTCTCAGCGGTTGCGTTTGATTGGCTCTTTGTGAGTCTCCATGTTTGCCAACCAAATAAAATGCATTGATTACTCGTCCCTTTCTTTACTGAATTCTTTTGTCTTTCTGCATTGTTTTTTTTTCTCGTTACCCATGGCGTTACCTCTTATAGAGCCAACACTCAGGCAAACTAAAGGAAATGAGCTTTAACGAATTCCCCTCGTTTGTTTGTCTTTTGTCATAAAAATATAGTATTTTTCTGACTCATTAAAATAAGAAAAGTGACAAAAGTCAAACAAACGTTGCAAATTAGGCATTCTGAAGTCATTTTTGCGATGTGCTTATTGTGAATGACTGTAGTTAATAGAGCTCACGATTACAGAATCAAAATACCTAAGAACACGATCGATCATGAGATGACTTTACAAGTCATCATCAGCCGACATAATAGCGAACAAAAATCAATTCTCTTCTGATGCTACGGAACTGAAGAGAATTTTCATTTGTAATAAGATTTTTAGCGTCACAAGTTAGTCTGTCAAGCGAGTAAAATTTGTTACATTGATTTTCGCACATTTATTTGCAGTTGTTCACACTTTACCGTGTTTGTTTTCTGTTAATGGCTCCAGTGGGTTCATCAGCTCCAGTGGCACCAAGAACTATAAGCGTTGTAACTGGATCATCACTGCACCATCTAACCACACCGTCAAAGTGAAATTTATGATATTTCGTCTATCTTATGATCCCTGGTGGGGTCAAGCAAGGATCCAGGTGCATGACGGAAAAAGGAAAAATGATACCATACTGGGAATCTTTTCAGGGGCAAGACAGCCCTTCATCATACAAACAAGTGGTCGATTCATGATTGTGGCTTTACAAAAAGACTCTCTCACCACCCCTTGTAACTTTAAAGGAACTTATTATACAAGTCCAAAAAAAGGTTAGCGATAGTAATAATAACAAAGCATAAGAATGTTAATTAGCTCCTCATAATATACTCTTGGAGGCGCAACTGTCAAAAGCAGAAACAGTCTCAAAAGCTGTAGTATTAATTTTTCAAATCCCCATGTAAATTAAGAAAGTTATATGTAAAGTGTTCTTCTGATTGTGCCAAGTCTGACAAAGGTCAGTACTAAATGAACAGGAAAGCCTAGAAAAAACTGAGAGAAATATTTTATAGACTAGTCATCAAAAAAATGCATAAATAAATAAATAAATAAATAAATTGGTAAAAAGATTATTACTCTAACTAAACATTTAAAAAATAATGACATGGTGACCAAGTTATCTTTTAAGTTTGAAACTACTCCTTTTATACATTGTCTTATACTTTTCCGTTAGTTCAATTTAAAGCAAGTGACAAAGATGTTATGCATGCGACTTGTTATTTATTGACATAAGGAATGTAATGTAATTACATGGACGTGCAAAGAACCGCGATAAGTAATCTGGAGTCAAAAATAATACTCACCGTGGAATGCGGTGGACTGGGGAATGAAGAGAACGCGGGAATGGCGAGGGCTGTATAGTAACGTAGACCCTACAAATCCATCCTCGGAGACCCAGGGGCAGTCAGTCGAGCCGGGAGAAAAGGCGCGACGAAAGTTTTCAAGCACAGGCGGAAGAGCCCCTGGGTACCGACTCTCACCGGACCATTTCCAAACGGTCAAGTGAATGCTGGCTCCTGATTGGGCACAAAAAATGCTTTGTATTATTGTGCCCAATCGGGGAACAGCATCTCCTGAGTTCTTTTCGTGAGTTCGTACACGACGCGACAGCTATTGACTCGATCACGGCTTGTCTGGGGCACCAAACAAATGCACGCAGTCAGGAAACTTTCAGTGTGATGTAAACACTTTATTTCAAAATACTGGTTGTCTTTACACTAGGCTGTTAAGTAAGACTTAGGAGCTGCTAAGTTTTACTCAACCAAAAACTCGTGTGTGAAGACCTAAGTAAAATCACAAGTAACTTTACTTTGCATCTCATTGAAGTCGGAAAGTTGAAACGATTCAAGAAAGTTTCAACCGACTTGAAACCATCCTTAAAAGCTTGCGGTTACTTGCGGTTTCTTGAGCTTTGAGAAAGGCGAAACATGTCAATCAATCTTAATTATGTTGCGTGGGAAAATAGCCTTATTAAAGTTAACCTGAAGTAAAAAAAGAATCGGTTGTGAATGAAGCTTTATTTTACTTGAAGTAATTAAAATTTACTTGTCTTGAAATATTTCTTAGCTTATTTAGGCTCTAGTGTAAAGACTACCACTGTCTACCCGAAAACTAAAGACGCTTTTCCAAAAATACAAGCTTGAGCTTACAACAGGTATTCACGCTTGCATCGATCATGCCTTCGTAAATATGAAGGAGTTTAAGATTCCACGACAGCTGACAGCCACGAAAACGTCGCATGAAAAGTGAATTCACATTTTTCCAGTCTCTATCGTGATTATCCCAACTCGCTTACTTTGTCAAATGCAAGCGAACTCTTCTAGCTTCTTCTGGAGCTGATTTTCTGTCAACCATATCCAAGTTCATAAAGAGAAGGAAAATTTTGTCATTGTTTGTTTACGTCCTTCACAAAACCTGAA
>BOPM01000619.1:53323-68488 GCA_022179025.1 Porites australiensis
AAAATCAACTCCAACGCTCCATCTAATTTAATATGCAATATTTGAAAATTTATTTTTTATTCCCCTCGTCAGTTTTTCGATGTTTATCGAATGATATTGCATTAAAAGGCTTTTTTCTTCATCACTGTGTGGTTTTCTCGTTGTTTTGCGTTGCAATAGTGATTTCTGAACCGTTTTTTGCGAGGGCTTATTTTAGGCCTGATTTTGCCGCTATCAGACGGAAAAAGTTTGCAGCTTGATATTTTTGGTTTAAAGCGAAACTGAAACAAAAGAAATTAATTTTTGAATAGTATTCGGTAACCTCTACTTGGGAGATAAAAATCGGCCGATTTTTTTTTTTAGCCGGAAATCACCGGTCGTTTCTTAGGCGCAGGACCTCTTAAGCATATCTGTCACAAAGAAGGGATTCAACTCAAGCCTTGTCTTGTTGAAATATATCGCTTGTGTATAGGCTTAGTGGAAGACTTTGCAAAGAATGGTAATGAATTTTACTACACGGCATCTAAGGCGAAATTTGGACTTGAAAAAGTTCCAGTCGGTATTAACACTCTAAATAAGGTATTACCAGATTTATGTGAGGCAGCAGGGGTAAAACGGAAAACTGCGCATTGCCTACGCGTCACATGTGCTTCGTCTCTTTTTACTGCTGGGGTAGAAGAAAGGCTTATACGTGAGCGAACAGGACATCAGTCCAATGTTTTATTAAAGTATGAGAGACCCAGCGAGGAAAATAAAGGAAAGGTATCTTATTTGCTGGGTCCAAATGCTGTGTTAAGTACTTCCAAAGGGGAAACTTGTAAACAAGAGGATGAAAAGCCATTAAGTTCTTTATTTAATGCTGCGTTCCACGAGGGGAATTTCCAGAATTGTCATTTTCACGTTGTGAGTAACTTTTCGAAGAACGAGAGTGAATAATTGATTGTATGGTAATTGAGGTTTCTAATTAAAATTCAAGTGTCTTGATCAGTGTTTTCATCAGTTTTTGAATTAACCGGAGTAATCTTGATCTAGATTTTCATTGGGTATCAAGATACATCCAGCTGACCAAAATGGGGCACTCCGATTGGCTTATAACCGTATGAATAATTAATGAGTTTGAGAAAGAACAATCAAAATTGTTGCGTGAAAACAAGCAATCAACTAGAGGTAGTGTTATGGAGTCGTATTCAAAATTTTAAGCAGCAGCAGCAAAGCTAGTCGAGCAAATGTGATGTACAACATGGATGTGCTTTCAAAGTTGCCGGGTATAGTTTCGAGAAATTGCTCATCGATAATTTATAAGGGAGATTGCTTTTGTTTGAATCAGTACCCTTGAGAGTTTGCCAAAACAATGAGCATATCAGGCACATGAAATTCGTCATACATATGCACGTTAAAAAGAACCAACCGATCCTGGTAAGAGTCTAGGCCTATCAAACCTCTCATTTTCACTTGTAACTTTAATTTGTTAACCGATTAAAACAACTTTTCCTGCAATTAACTTTTTCGTTGCTTGCGGACACAAAGCCCGTCCAAATTCAGGGACGATAGATTGATTTGTCGAAAACTGAGAAGCGTGTTCGCTTCCTAGCGCCTTGCGGTTCGCGTATTGTCAAGACTCTTATACAAGATTGGTTTGTTCGTTAGACCGCAAACACAAAGGGAAAGGAAAGTGCTTAGATTCTCAGCAGCCGTTTGTGGGGAGGAGCGCTACATGACGACACTAAAAACGGCTGTGTAGCAGACTACCCGCCCACCTCCTTGGTGTTGCCCCTGTCTACCTAAAGAAGTTTCTAAGTTTCAAGGAGGGTGGTTCCTACAATTTAACATCTAATATAAGCTGCGAATTAAAGGTCCCCAAACAAAGGTCAAGACCCTTGGGGACAGGGCCTTCGCATGTGTTAGCTCCTCACTGTCAAACACTCTCGCTTCAGCTATCAGGAGTATCCGGAGTGTTCAAGGTTTCAAACAGTCTCTAAAGACCTTTTGACTTCGTTTGGCATTTGCCCAGTGACCCAATTCGTGTACAGTGATTGCGATGTTTTATTTTCATTTTCTCTGTGTGCACTGTCTGTTATGTTTAGTGTGGTAGCATTTTCATCATATCCTCCTTTTGACTCAGCTCCTTTCGTCTCAACTCCAAATCCTCCTTTCTCAGCACACTTTCTCTTTCTGACTTTTCTTTCAGAAATTGCATCACTTCCGACGTCGATCTTCTTCCTTTCTTCGCCGTCTGGGCTTGTTCGTCTTGTTTCCCAACATTCCTTTTCTTGCTTTCACCCAAACGCTCAACCGCTCGGTTACGGTGCTCCTCCGCTACTGCTTTTTCAGCTTTCTTGTCATCATCTTGCAAGCTTCTCGCATCCGTGGCCGCCCTCTCTTTTCTAGGATTTCTTCTAACGTTTTGTCTACCTTTGTTTCCTCACAGTCCATCCCAGAGGCAGCCTCTTCCATTCTCATTTTCGCTTTGTACTTTTGTTGAAGTAACGTCAGCCTGTCTCTGAGACTTCTCTTCGATAATTTAAACTTAAGATGACCAGAGGCATTTAAATTGGCTGCTATGTCGTGCCATGAATCTCCTCTTTCCTTACTACAGTAAGGATGTTTCCAAGGTTCAACCACAAAAAACCTCTTCACAAAGATTCAAGTCGTGGAGTTCTGTCCACTCCATTCTGAGGAAATTCACATCAAAATATAAGTTAATTGTTCGGAAAATTACACTCTAAGATGACCTTAACGGCGTGAAAATTTACGGCTTAAAGGAATTGTAAGAGATTACATATAGGTCGGAATTGCTAGTTCTCAATTTGGCCCTCTTAACTTAAATGTTTTGCTGACAGGATGCAAATCCCACAAAGCCCGAATTTTTGACTGTTTGCACAGTTTTCATATCTCAAATCGCAGTAACATGCACTATTGTGCAAAGATTAGATTCTAAAGAATATCTACGTTTTCATTTCAAAAGCCAAACTTAAATTATCTTACT
The DNA here is from genome assembly GCA_022179025.1 of Porites australiensis. NCBI lineage: Eukaryota > Metazoa > Cnidaria > Anthozoa > Scleractinia > Poritidae > Porites > Porites australiensis. The sequence goes on from BOPM01000619.1 coordinate 56,289, forward strand.
GAACAATATGAAGATACATCAATTTATATTTACGCTCTGTTGAAGTTCGGGCAGGACGGCAAAGATGGCGTTTTCAAGTTCTGAACTTCACGTGGACGACGAGTGAAGCATCGCTAAGCTGCATTTTCACTTCCGGTCGTCGTCCTTGCTTATGGTCCCTTATACGTATTTGACACAACCCTTTCTTGTAAATTACTAAAATTAGATAGGTAATTTCTTAGTCACTTAGTTTACATCTTTTGTTTAATGTATCAAACATTCCATCAAGTCGTGGTCTCTTGTTTTTCTTTGTACCACCATGGATCAGTAGCGTAGCACGTTTCTTCTTTTCAATGCAACTGTTGGACCCTGGTCAGACTTGCCATCACAAAGTACAGTTGGGTTTTTTGTTCTCTTTGCAGAAAATTGTTGCGAAGATGAAAAATTAATTAACAAAATCCATTTACATCAGCAGAAATTTTGTTTTCTTTTCTTGATAAAGTTATTAGCGGAGCTCCACCCGCGCGCGAAGCGCGCGCGTGGACGAAGCCCCATAGCTAAGGAAATGTGGTAATCTACCCATCCGAGAAAATTTGGTAATCACGTGACCGTACGCCCGACCGTCCGTCCGCACCACAGGGGAACCAATGTTTACTCTCACACTTTCTAGCTAGTTTGGGAGCCCAATAGAAAACTAATTGCACATCAATATTGTGATCAATTGACAGCTGCCAAAACAGGATATCCGCTGACCAGTATCACCTGACCGTATCGCGGGCTCAAGTGTCGACCCATCGAGGTCCAGTACTTTTTTTGAAGTGATCCGCTGACAAATTACCAGTTTCAAATGATCGCAGGCTCAAGTCTATTTTTTCCAATGATTCATATGAAATATGTTGTGTTTATGTTACTATGGCCCCGCACTGTCAAGATCTTGATTTCAAACTGACCTCGGACGCGAAAATTCAACCACTTTTTTTTAAAAGTAAAGGCGGGGAAGACCTTTTCTTACCATGGTCACGCGTTGGTCACGCTCTACGTCCAATTTTTGTACTCTGATTGGTCAAAATGTGACAGGTGAGTTCATGCGGAAAATTTATGCAGCATCTTGAAAGTTGTTTACTTTGACAGCAAAAGCTGACAGAGTTTTGTGTCAACTTGTGATGTTTTTAACTGTTTAAATCTTTTTCCACTGGATATACAAAATGAAATACAGCTGCTATCAAGAGTCTTCTGTTATCCATGGCTGGTTTGTTTATTGGGTTTTTGGTTGAGAAATGCGTCGCTTGTCAAAATTGAGTAATCCGATTTCGGATGGCATCGTTTTCGTCTTTCACCTTGCTCAATGCGTAAGAGGGTTTAAAAGTCTCAAGCAACTATGGCCTTCCTTGATATCTTTAAGGAACTGAATCTCGAATGGTAAGCCTGAGTAATTATTGTATTTGATGTTTGTTTTTGTTATATCTAATTTCATGAAGTCGAGCAAAGTTTACGCGGCAAGTTTTTGTACGTTTGTTGAGATTTGAGTCAATGATCTGATCTAGTATCAGGTTTGATATAAGCTTACAGAACTTTAAAAGGCCTTCAGATATATTTTCTCACGGCAAATAGAAAACAAAAAGGTTCCGAAGAATATTTAGTTATAAATTTGGCTGTAGAAAGAAAACTTTGAGTGATTTTCTTGTTTCGAGGAGTTCATCTTTGAAAAAAAAAACAAACACCGGGAGGCCGGCTGAAAGTAAAACAAAATAAACTTAAGCTTAAGCTTTAAGCTTAAAGACTCAGGATTTTTAGAGACACTTTAATACTTGTCTTCGTGAATGAAAATTGTTGTCTCTGTAAATGTTTTACCGAATTATATTTCTTTTATTGATTGTTAGTAGTCTCTCTTGCAATTTTAATCGCTTGTCCGTGGTGTTTGTTTTCATCGTTCATGAACATCGCTTGCAGGAGTACTTAGAAATGTCGCGCGTATCAAACGCTTTATAAGATTACACATCGTTATAACTGGAACCATTAAATAACAAAAAATAATGATAATAAATTCGTTATTATGTTGAAGCGTATCTCCATTAAAGTTCATTCAAACACTTGACCACACTGACAGCTCGCACTAAAAATTGGAACCGGCTGGCCGTATGAGTGATTTTGGAAATTTTTTGAACGGTTTCGCTAAAAGCCCACGATTGATCGTCCTGAACATTGAAAAATTGTGAAATGCCGTATTCTGTCCGAGGTCTGTATGATAAAAAGTACTATTTCACCTCAGATGTGATGTATAAAAAGTATAAAAAGTTGGTTTACACACCCTCATTTGTTGGCAAGAATTTGTAAAGTAAACCTGTCGAACGCAAAAAAATGCGGCCTGATTTGTTTTCCAAGAATTTGTTTTCGAGGCCTAATCTACTGTGATCAAGAGCCCTTATGGCTCTTGAATGTAATAGAAGATGTTTGCTATTTTTTGGGTGTACATATATTTAGGCTATCAACTCGATGTAAGATGTTTCACTCTAAAATAACTTATCCTTTCCGCCAAAAGTCACATGAATGTGCCCTTAAGTTAACTGATTTGTGGATTACAAGTTTATTGTTTGATTTAAAATATAAATTTATTAATGGGAGCTTCGCTTTTAGCCCTGGCTAAATCTATATATTAGTGATAAGCAAGACTCACCGAAACCAAACATAACAAAGTGAACAATATTGGACTAAACATAATAATAAATAAATAATAATATTCTAACAATAAATAAGTACCAACGTATCTCACTGTTTTCCAGTCCTTGAGATATTGTACTACAGTGTGCCTGTACTCCATGAACCTAACAAAAATAATAACAGTAATAAAAAAACTGTGACTGAAACTTGCAGGCAGAATAATCCAGCACTAGAATTCCTAAAACACAAGCAATAAATACATTCTAGAACATATTCAGTATCTGCCACTGGCCACAACGAAACAAAAATTGAGCTTCAAAAATAACTGAAGCCTTGCAAGTTTCATTACAGTTCAGGAGATTTGTATTTTTTTTAAAGCTCTATCTTCCTTATGTTATTTTCCAGCATCGAGCTTCTTCTTCGGAGGCATTAAGCGCTCGTTTAGCTGCCAATAAGCCAACAACAAAAACATTCAGGGGGAGAGGAATGGTTTCTTTAACTTAAAACTCGGCAGTATTCCTCGGAACTGTAAGAAGCTAAAAAAGTTTATACAAGCATAAATCACTGATAAACTTGGAAACAGAAGACAGCACCATCTTAAAAAAGACAAAAAATAGCAAAAAAAATGAATGAATACCTTGAATTTGGTATACCATGACAGTTTCGTCCATCCAACCAAAAAACCACGAGGTCAATCAATCCATCCCAGGAGTACTAGAGACCCTTTTCTTATGCCAATGTTGTCGTCTCCAGGCCCCGCTATGGCTTGCGCGGATCCGAGCTCCATTTTTGACCACTGAAAATGGAACGAAACTCGCGCCAGCCAGCCTGGCGTGATCTAGGTGAAGCCAACTAAGGTTTCAAAGCAGGAGACGTTCCAATGTTTCTTTCTGTACAGTTCTGGAATTGTCTCCTAAACGATGTGAATTTGGTGACGTGAAATTACGATGGCATTGATCAACGTTAGGTTTAGATCCTAGCAGATGCACCCTTTGGGTGTGCCATCAAGGAGGGCTTTCTATCGTACCGTGATGTTGCTTCACCAGTCAGTGGGCTAAGCGACTCTCCTTGGCTTTAAACATTTTACCATGCGGCTGCTTTTTGATTTTACTTTTTTAAAGTTTCGTTACTGATATGTTGTGAGTGCCTGTATGAAATGGAGGCTTTTAGTGGTCCAATGTAAGGTGAACTGGCTTCCCTACGGTTATCAGACCCTCATGTTTATCATTGTACGCTAAAATTTGTTGATCTTCCCGAAAGTTAGCCTCCCATGCACACAGGCGTTTTTGGGGAGGCGTATTTCCTTCCTCTCCACAAACACCTACTAACCCGAGACCAAAATTCCTTTTCAAATGTTTTTTGTTTCGCAAGGTAATGTGACCAATAAACAGTGACATATATTATATATTATATATTACCCGCCCATTCTATCTACCCCGGAAGCTGCGGGCACTGTGGCGTCAAAAATTGCAATTATTTCACTTACCATTACGAGTTACGCTGGCTGGAATACTGAAAAGAAAGATTGAATGCGAATAGAAGTGCTTTTTGTGCGACGGTTTAATTCACTCATATGCTGGGAGAGTTATCAATTTCCAGAATATTGGAGTTGATATTCCTCGCTTGATCGAATCCGCAGGCGGTGATAATTTCAGCAAATACCAGAGCTTTGGATCCTGGTTGTTAACGTACACGCCAAATGCCACAAAACAAAGGCACCCAACGACTGTTTTCTGTAAAATATCTGTTGGGATAAATATTGCCTAGAATTTTCTGTCACTTGACGATGACCTTTTTTTCATGAACAATTTTGATTTCTTATTTTCGAGGCTCAACTAATTAATTTCCCACGATTTTCTGAAGTTAAATTTTTCACATTGCACTCCCCAGGCTTGGAAAAAAAGAAAAAAGGAAACCTAAAATCCCAGATTCAAAAATGTGGTGGAAAGAGGAATCAGGAAAATTCTCACTTTCGAAACACGTTAAATTGCATCTAAAATTTTCGGCAAAATAGAACTGAAGTCCCTATTATTTCGAAAAAACTCAAGTTTCCCTAGGATGACCGAACAGATACAAATTTCATAGCACCGCTTGGAATGCATTTCTAGAGATCTAAAAGTACTCTGAATGGCCTTAAAAGTGATTTCAATGTATTTAGCAGGAAACCGTCGTTGGTTGCCCCCGACAAAAGGCTTTTGTAAAAAAGTAAAGGAGAAATAAGATGACACCAAAGAGCAGATGTGTGGCATTTACGTACATGTGGCAGTCTGTAAATGGAAGGGTATATTAGCAGCCCAGCCCTCCCCAGCCCTCTTAAGGGCTGGGGAGGGCTGGTTTGCCTGGGATGATGATGATTATGATACCTTTATTAAAGTGTCAAAACTGTAATAGCGGTGTATAACCACTAAGTAGGGACACTAAAATAAATTTAAAAAGAATAAATCAATTAATAAATTAATTAAAATTAAGAAAAACTATGTACAGTATAAGCAAGTGAGAAATTCGAGAGAACTATATACAATATGTACAAATGTATCCATTATCTTATAAAAAAATAAGAAATAAAATGTTAAGAAGTGCAAAGAGAGCAGTTAGAGCAGTTATTGTCATCTAATAGCATGCTAAGATCCACTTTTCTGATGTTATATTTGAAGGAGGACAACGTGGAAGCTTTTTTCACGTTACTAGGAACAGAACTCCATACCTTTGGGCCCATATACCTGAGCGAGTGCTTTCCAAAGGAGACTGTGTTGAATCTGGGTATAGTGAAGTCATGATTGCGCAGTTCATACGTAATTGCAGGCTGTTCAAAGAGAGTGCTAATGTATGTTGGGCTCATGTTGTTTTTAACTTTATACATGAGAATAGCTATGTCCTGTAGTCGCCGGATGGGCGCTGAATTGAAATTTTGATGACTTGGAAATTTTGATGTTTCGAAGTGTGAGCTCCCCTCATTGGCTTAATGACCTTACCGATTGGACGTATGGTTTAGATTAGATTAGTATATGTAATAGGACTACATGCTGTCCAATTTGGAAATAATTGGATGAAAATTTGGACGAGGTACACTTGAACCCGTCCGTTTGTAGTTGAAACAAAAACCTACCGCAAGATCTAAAAAAAGATTTATTTTTATAGTGTCATTCAACTTATTCTTTACAAGTAAACAAACCTAGAACTAGTATTGCTCTTTCATACTTTGGCATTTTGTTGCCAGTTATAATTTTGAAAGCTCCTTCAATGATCCGAATAATACGGTGGTACAGGTGAAAACCGCAATTTCGAGTACAAAGAAGACAAAGCAACAACGTGAATGCTTGATTTAAATACAAAAACTATTGAATAGTTCCGCAGAGTTTGTCCGCAATTTCGAGTACAAAGAAGACAAAGCAACAACGTGAATGCTTGATTTAAATACAAAAACTATTGAATAGTTCCGCAGAGTTTGTCCTTTTTTTTTGTAATGCCAACATCTAAACACAAGTATCAGTGTTTTCTTATTCTTGTCCAAAGTTTCAGTGCTTGTACATTTGAAGAATCTATACGATGATTGTTTCCAACACAAACTTTCATCAGTTTTGTCATACATATTCCTTTTAAATGGTCCAGACAAGGAGCCAAAACAAAACAGCAGCAAAACAAAACGACATTCACAGCAAAAAGAAGCCAAGAGTGTTCGCCGACGAACACTAGCATTCGATTGGCTCAGTTTTTTTTCCATTTTTCGAGTTGTCACGAACAGCGAAGACTGAAGACGAGCGAAAAACAAGGGATAAATAATAACCAAATGAGTCGTTTTCCCCTGTGAAACTGGCAATTAGTTATTGATCGGAGTGAAGAAGGCGCCTGTTGCTTGTTTTTTAGCTTCTCTTAAGCTCTAGGCTTCAAGTTGTCTTTGGGGATCTGCATACTTTAGCAAGGTGGTCTATGAGTAACAGTTAGCGCCCGCAACAGTTGCATGGCCTGCTTGTTTGGCTCTGTTAAGGGCAATTTTGGTTCCTCGTCATACGCATTGTGTTCGAAAGCGCTTGGGGGCTTATGTGTCACGTGATTTTCCTGCTCTTCTACCTTCTGGTTATCAGAGGCCGAAATGACTTTTTATTGTTGTTGTGGGCAGCCCCCTAATACTTTGTTCGGACGCGTTGTTTCTCAAATGACAATGATGTTTCCATTCGCGCTCGTCCTTGTAATGTTGACGAATTAGTTCTTTCAGGTCCTTTTATGCGGACGTTAATGCACAGACGGTCACGCATACGTTCCAAAAGTGAGTCTTTTATCACCGAATATTTGGGCTCTTTGGTGGTGCTTCAGAGCCGGGCTTCACAATCTGTGGTAGATTCGTTGTGTTGTGTCTTTGTGTACAGTTGCTGAAGGCTAGTCGTGGAGGTATTACTTTGTTTTGGCCGACAAATCTTCGAGGCACCGCTAATATAGTCAGTGTTGTTTTGGTGGTTAGCTTTACGACGATTGTAGCATCTAAAAAGTCTGGAACGTCATCTGGAAGATCAATGTGGGTTTCGGTTTCGTTTTCGACCTTATCTGCAAGTCATTGAACTGGAGTTTTGCTAGCATTCCACCAGGTAAGTTGGCGGAAGTTCCATATGGATAATATTATTCGCGAAATCGTTACACTCGTTTCTTTATTGTCACTTAACAATAGCTTCGGGGATTTGCTGACAACCAAGTTGTAACGAACATTTTTGAGAGCCCTTGTGTGTAGTGTTAGAACAGCTTCTTCTGATACCAAGTTGTATATAACAAGTGGGAGAAAAGGATGTTGGATATCCAGTTGTCTACTATGTTGAAAATTAAGCATCTTTGGTGTCTAGTAAGTGTCGACTTAGGTCTAGGTAGGTCGAGGTAAATCATTGATATGCATAAGGGTCGAGTCTATGACGTCACCCATTGTTACAACCTAGGGAAAAAGTGCGTTCCTTCATACTATTGAGGGTCTTCCTCCATATATAATGAAGTGGATAGGTTTACTAATCAGCGTGTCTCTACTACAATAGGCTTGCCTAGACTTGCCCGGTCTCTTTAACCCTGATTGGCCCATAGAGAATCTATTATGTCTTCAAAATAAAAGCGCGCCTTCCCTTCAGCATTTTATTCTTAAAAGTTCAGTTTGCCCTGAAAAAAGTCTTACTATCACCAATATTTTTTAAAACATCGCTTCAAACATGCAAGTCGAATCGAACGCTACACCTCTGTTGACGATTGACGAAGTGGAAAAAGTCTAGCGTCAAAAGATAGCCAGTTTTATCGGTTATGTATTGCAACTGACTAATGCGGCTGTGATTGACAAACTCATTCAACAAGAAAAGCTGCATCACTGCCATGAGCTGGAAATTCTTTATTTCAATTTTCTCTGACTATTGCAAAACCGTTTTTTCTCTTTTCTATCTCGAGGAAATGAAAAACTATTAAAGTCTTGTCATTTTCCCGTACTGTTAGTCAGTTAATTATGCGAGTTCACAAGCCCAGAGTTGAATACAAATTAGTTCATCTCTACAGGAAAAACCCAAGAGAGCAACTTGACGTATTAGTATATAAACAATTTTAAATAACTTAACAAGGATCAATTGAAACACGCGACTAATACTAATTACCAGCAATAGAAGCAGACAAGAGATACCGTTTTAAATACTTTATTAAAAAACAATTACAAGAAGAGTCAAATGCACAGCGATTTGAAAGGAAAAGGAATGAAAATTAATCCTTTGACTGACTATTACAAATCCATTTTTTCCATTCTATTTCGAGGAATAATAAACAATCCTTCCGTGTCTACACAGTTTTCCTATGGCCTCGAAGCCAAGAGTTCGACTTTCTTTGCTTCCTTCGCTTTGTCTTGTTCTTTGTAGTCGGTCTTTTAGCTTTTGCTTTAAAAGAGGCTTGATTTCTCCGTGATCTTGACAGTTCGCACACCGTTTCTTGTGTCTGTACTGGATTGCGATAATGATTTTTTCCGGAATTATCCCCTTCACTTTCGTAAACGACGACTTTAACTTTAGGTTGCAGTTCCGCCTCTTGTAAATACTATCTTCGCTGTATGTGGTCTAACTGATGAACATCCGCGAGATGGTTAGCTAATCTGACAAGGTACTTCGCCCCACACGATAAAATCGGACAGTTTCCACAAACTCTCTTGTAAATCATGTTGACAGTTCGATGACTGAACACAAATGACATCTTTTTCGCAAATAGTCAGCAAGGCTAAGCACAGACCAGAAAGGCCATAACCAGGCCTGAAAGGCCAAAACTAGGCCAAAAGGGACAGAAGGAGACAAACGGGCCATTTTTAGTCATGTGTCTTTGTTTTGTTTTTTTCTCATACACATGCGTGGGTGTCTCGCGACGTTGGTCGCGCAATAGCTCTCAATGTTGGAATCATCATCATCTTTTTCAAGTGTAATCACAAATTACAGTGCCTTATTAAAAAGTTTAGATCGTGAATTAGTAATTGGTGTTTCAAATTTCAGATTTGTTATTTATTGTACCAGTTTACTATTATTGTTATTAATGATCAAGTAGCAAAAACCAGCCAATAAGAGGAATGCACAGAACAATGTGAAAGCTGGGAAAAACGCTATAAAAGTCTTAAACAGCAACAATGAGGGTCTCGGTAAATAAGCTTAACCTTGTCTCAAAGCGTATTACGCCCGGTGTTACTACCGCGTTTAGAATTGGCTGACGTTGGACTTCGTGATAGTTGTATGTCCCTGTGAAGCTCCTCGTGGTAGTACGATAATATTGAGAAAACACACTAGAAAGTAACATCTACGTTGATGTCTACATAATATGAGTCACGCTAGAAGCACTATTCCCGAATCTCCAGTGTGCCACTAAGTATTGCCAAAACGCCACAATGTACAGGAAAATATTTATTTTCTTAAATCAAATGTTCCTTAACATGTTTACTTGCGTTCTATTTGCATAAATTGCATGCATCAGCGGCTTGCTATATTCATTATTTGGAAAAAAAAAAACACACACACACACAGGTGACCTATGGTACCTGCGCATACCAATTCAATAAATTTGTTCTTATTAATTATAACACACGCGTTGCATTGTTAACAGGCTTAATGAACTGGCTGCCCTGGGGAAAATGAAATGCATGTTCACTTTTCCTTTGAGCACAATACATGGCGAAATGATATTGGTTACAGAACATTATTCATCTTAACCGGTGACTGAGAGTTGTAACGCTTATTACTTGATGGTTGAAGACGAGGTAAAAACATTTAATTATTCCTTTAATATAATGCACATGAAGTTCATTTATTCTCCTGCAGGAATTTGAAAGACAACGAGATCAAGGAGCTCCCGTCAGGGATATTTTTAAATCTCTTTTCTTTGCAAACACTGTAAGTGAACGAACCACCATTTCTTTGTTTATTATTTGATATGACTGATCTCGAAGGATCCGAAGACCTCTTTTGGCACCTGCGGGCTGGGGTGGAGTGGTGGGGAGGGTGGTCAACAGTGGATTGATTACCTATGATTACCAAGGAGAATCAAGCTAAGAGCCAGAACCTCTACTAGAGAGGCTTATATCATGACATCGAAGATACCACAAAAGCATGCAGTAGCTGTGAGGAACTTCAGTACAGTCAACAAAAGGAACTCCTAATCCCCACAGAGATACCCCCAGGGCATGGCATACCACTGAAGCTGATCTTTTCACTCTCGATACAACTCTTTGCTCATATGCTCTAACGACTAGAACTGGTAGAGAGAGTTGAGACGCATCAGAGCCCACATACGAGAGGCCTATCAGGACAACAAAGTAGTGGAACCCAACCGGAATGAGCAGTTGTTGTCTCAAAGCTCCCCTAGTTTAAATTCACCCTCCAGTTCAAACTTTTTGAGAAATGAATCCTCAACAACGCCTAAATGAGAAGTTAAGAAGGTAAAAAGCTGAAAATAATTAAAAATAGCTATTTGGTACAAAAGAATGGATATTAAAAATTTTGCCGAAAAAGTGTCTTAAAAAAACCTTGTAACAAAAACAAAATTTTCGCGATTTAAATTGATTTTCAAGAATATATGTTTTGTAAAGTTCCTTTCGTTTGTCATGTTCATAACATTGTGGTCTAGACAGTTCTTTAGACAAGTCGCACTCGTATGGAATGTTCGAAAACTAGCGTTTGACCGACATTTCGGTACAACGAAAAGATTATTAAAAGATGTAGTGCTATAGCTATGGTAATTTTTTTACTTGAGTTATATAATTTGTTGAATAATCTAGAAATCCCTTGTTTATAGTTTTGAACATCATGCACAGTGTTTTCACTTGTATTATACGGTCACTCGGTAGCCACTGTAGTTTCTGGAACATTTGTACTGAATTATCCAATAACCTAGCTTCTAACATTAATCTGCTGTAGCGTTTTTGTACTATAAGTATTCTCAACAGGTGGTTGTTAGGGGCCTAAATCTAAACCGAGCAACAGTATTCAAAGATAAGCTTCACGAGTGCATCGAATAGCAATTTTTCGCAGTGGAGATTGAGGTAGCCCTTGGCTTTTTAAGGTTAATAAATTATGGATCTCAGCTTCCCAATTAAGAATTCAATGTGGCTGTGTTGATATTAATCCTCGGACGTACAAGGGGAGGGGGGGGGGGTGGCTGCCACCCCCCTCTGAGTTTTCTTTTTAAATTTTTCCTAGACGATAAAACATCAGAACCTGACGTTTTCAGTAGCTGTTCTTTCATCCCTCGTGCACATTTTGAGACAAGTTTAGTTAGTGATGGACAGTTACTATGGCTACGAGATATGACATCATAAGTATCAGGTGTTCAAGTCATTTTTTGAGTGAAAATGCAAAGTGCTTATTTATGTGTTATTTTACATGTCGAGCACAGAAAACAGTATTTAAGGCTGTTTTAACCTGATTTCTACTTCTTGGTAAAATTCAAGATGGCGACCACTTTTGATGAGGTCATAGGCCTCCAGCAGCACCATGCTTGATTTATTTATTCGTACAATTCGAGCTCAAATTCAGAACAGCTGAAGGTGAATTTGATAACGCTGAGCAACCTTATAATTATTAGGGGAAGTTCCTTTTGCTTTCCGCTGCATCCACGACTTTACGTGCAGGTCTTTTTCAAGACCAACGTCTTTTCGTGCAGACCAGAATAAGCAATTAATAGTTTAGGCTGAGAATAATAATAATAATAATAATAATAATAATAATGATAATAATAATAGTAATAATAATAATAATAATAATAATAATAACAATGATGATATATTACAGTTTATAATTTATATATCGCACAAAAAAAATACTTCAAATGTTGCATTGAAAATGTAAGAATCAAGTGGAAAATACCGCTGTATCCAAGTAAAGAAAAATAATAAAAAAAATTCTGATACCTCTTTTAAAACATTTATACGAGTAAATTAAGTTAACAAATTTGAAGTCTAATATCTATACAGCCAGGTTATACTTGAAAACTTATCTCTTAAAAGAGCTATTTTTAAAACGTTCAGTAGTTACACTAGGTATTATTATAATGGATCTATTCAGTCTAAGGCGCTCTGATAAGACCTT
>BOPM01000619.1:68498-86633 GCA_022179025.1 Porites australiensis
TAAAGTGACATAACGGCTCAACACCCTTGTTTACCGCCGCAAGCAGAACGCCGAAGACCTCAATGCAACTACAGCTGTATTTAGATTGAACATCATGTCGTTCTCACCCCAGAAGAGATCATACAAAAGGCAAAATGGAGGCAAAATGCATATACCGGAACGTGGTCCTGTGTAAAGAGACTATTAAACTCACTATATTTGGGAGATACAGATTCAGGCACGTGCCCTTTAGCCTCAAAATAGCTCAAGACGTCTTCCAGACTAAGATGGAACAGACATTTGAAGGATGTAAAGGCGTCGTAGGAATTGCAGATGAAATTGTAGTTTTCGGGAAGATCAACGAGGAGCACCACCGCAATATGCACGCTATGCTAAAACGGTTGCAAACCTTCTTAGGGGATAGCAAACTACATTGGCCCAGTTATTCCAAACCTAAAAACACTGACAGCTCTCGGCTGCGAGGAGTTCCACACCTACCTGTACGACCAAAGCTCTACCGTCTACACTGACCACAAGCCCTTGAAAGCATCTACCTGAAACAGCGCCTACCACCTACTTCAGGTCGTCTGTGTATGCGGCTGTGCTCGTAGTTCACCTTCTAACTGCCCTGCAGGTGGTCAAGTATTTCTGTCCCGCAAGAAGTCAAACCATTTTGCAGACGCCTGCAGATGAAAAGCCTAAAGACAACGATTTCAGTCTGTAGGACAAGCCAGAAGCCGAGCCTCAAGCTGCTCGGGTAGGGAGACCGATCATCTTGGTGATGAAGCATTTGTATCAGTTAATTTAAGCCTGCAACAGGACACTCATAAGAACATCCTCAAGCTGGACACAGGTGCACAGGGAAACACACTCCCATTGAGGTTCCATCGTGAAATATGCCCGCAGAACCTAGAACGTAAGGGCCAAGCCATCCTTCAAATGTTTCATCTAAATTTGGGATTTTGGTGAGATTTAAAATAACTTTGTTGATGTTGATCATCTGCTTGCGAAACTTGGTTGGTTAATATAAGGCAACATGTCATTTTGAAAGACTTGTTTGTAAAACTTGTCACTTGTTGTGACGTCATATTTTTATTAAACTTAAAGTTTGGAATTGTTTTAATTCTTCTACTGTTTAAGATAGGGCACGTCAAGAGAAGTTGAAAACCGAAAGCATTATGTACATACGACAAATATTGAAATTGCACATTGGTTGTATTAAATGTAGAAATTATGAATAAAAGATTTTCTGTTATTCCTGAAACCATAAAAGCACATTTGGACGTAATAAAAGGTCACGTGGCCAATAATTACTTTGTCATATTTTTGCCCTAGAGGAAAAAATGGATAAACTAAAACCATACGACTTTTAGGGACAGTAAGAAGTCTTTTTTACCAAAATACCAGCTCAGCTAGAAAAAAAACTGAAAAAAAAAGACAAGGACATTACTTTTACAAAGAAAGTATGAAAAACTTTAGTTCGGGGGGAACACTGATTTTAACCCGGGAACAAAAAAAACGTAGCGATGACCGGTTTTCAGTGTTTTACTCGCCTTGATACCCACTTCAGATAAGACACTTTTTTTAACTTATAATTTAAAATTCTATTTTACTGGTATCTGTGACGTCATTCTTTGTGACGTCACTATGTGCCATTTTGACAAATTCTTCAGCTTAAATTGAAGGGAACATCAATTTAAGCTGACACCACAAGTTAAGTTGAATAATGTTAAAAATAACCAAAATTAGATTTTATGAAACATTTGTTGGGTGGTTTGGCTCTTACGTGTAGATGATCATGATCCCAAACCCGGTTCCTTATTACACTCGGATATTACCCTCGCTGTCTACGGCGGCTCACAGATCACGCATCGCGGTACCATTGCTATAACTTGTTCCTACAAAAGGGAAAGCACTAGAGTATCCTTCTATGTCACAGAAATTCCCGGCCCAGCCATCATAGGTCTCCAGACTTCCACTGACTTAAAGCTATTCATATGCAACTTTACTATTCGGGAAAACGTGACCACAACCTGCACCGTTACAGCTTGCAAGAAGTAATTCATGAAAAAGACAAATAGTACGTGATCAGTCAGTATCTCGAATGCCTCAACGCAGTGGAAAGGTTCCAAGGGGAATACCACATAGTACTTGAACCAAGTTTACCCCCAGTTGTCGATCCCACGAGGTGTGTGACAATCAGCCTCAAAGACGGCATCAAAAAAGAACTAGACAAGAAATGTAATTATAGCGAAGATCGAAAAAAGTGAACTGACATAATGGTTCAACAGCCTTGTTTACCGCTGCAAGCAGAACGGAAGGTTGAGGCTCCACCTGAACGCCAAAGACTTCAATGCAGCTATTCAGATTGAACATCATGTCGCTCTCACCCAAGAAGAGATCCTACTAAACCTGAAGGATGCGAAAGTATTTTCTATAAGGGAGAAAAAGTGTGGATACCGAAACGAGGTCCTGGAAAAAGAGTCTTTTAACCTCACTACGTTTGGGAGATACTGGTTCAGGCGCATGCCCTTTAGCCTCAAAATGTCTCAAGAGGTCTTCCAGACTAAGATGGACCAGACATTTGAAGGCAAATGGCTAGACCTTCGTGTGGCTCGAATGACCACGTAAAAATGGCGGTGCCGTCTCTAGTAGGGGACGTTAATATAGTCTCCCCAATTAGTTCTTTCGTGCTTAATACATTAATAAAGTGCTTTTTTTGTTCCTTGTTACACAGACAGTAAAACAGTTAAATTCATCCCCCGGAACAGGCCCCCAATGTTACGAGTTCGAATGTTTGAAGGATAATTATTCAGCACGCAGGGATGTCAGATTAACACAAGGAAGTTTAATACCAGAGGAACATAGTCTTTACAGAGCTTGAACTTGAACTTAAGTAAAACCAAACAGCCTCTACCAATAATAATAAACTCTCACTTGAACTTCAGAAATCTTACGGCCTCCGCCAGCTTGTAAACATAGAACTTGAAAATCGACCTTCGTCACACTTGACTAAACACAGCACTCCAGCTCGTGGGAAATAACTTAGTTCGTCAAAACAACTCGTTTAAAACTTGTATACCGTTTCAAAAGTTTCAAGAAAATACTAAACAGGCGAATATTAGTAGCTTTTCAACGTATTTTATGATTTCAGTAACTCATGCAAATCTGCTGAGTCATGCCAAAAATGTAAACATGCACTAATTAATTACCCATGAATGATCCAAAAACGTAGAGAACGTTCGAGAAAGTAACGCAACGCATGACGGCAATTTGACTACGTAACAATTGACAGAAATGCAAGCATGCACTTCACCCAAGAACCTTCACCGTTTTTTCAAGATGGGATCTATACCTTAAAATCAGAGTTCACACAGTCTAATCTTCCCCCTTTCTCTGCATTAATTGCTAATTCGGGTGCGGAGAATAAGCTTAAAAGATCTGAGCAATTACCTAGACTTGGGCTATACTAGTTGTTGACAAACGATTAAATAAATATGTTTGGGAAATTATATGCTAACAAAGTAACAATAATTGTACCAGCACAGTTCTAGTAAAGTAAGCTAAAAATTTTAAGCCATGAGGCAAGCGTTTTTGATAAAATAGTCGCTTTTTCAGTTACATTTGTCACAGTTACGTTTGCGCCTTAGCCACTGTAATGCACAAATCGACGGGACGGCTATCCATATCAATTAATTCAATTTTCACGGCCGTTCAAATTTTAAGACGAAAACTTTGTTGGTTTGTCTACCATGCCTAATGAACTTTTTCGAACAATTCGTGCTCAAATTCATGACAGCTGGCGAAGATAAATTTGACAACTCTGAGCATCTTTACTAGGAGAAGTTCCTTGTGCTTTCCGGTGCATCCTTTAGGTCTTTCTCATGCCCAACGTCTTTCCGTGCAGACCATAGTAAGCAATTAATGGTTGAGGCTAATTATGATAGCTATAATAATAATAATGATAATTTATTTCAATTCATAATTTATTCATCGGATAAAAATATATTAGTTGTTACAAACATTTATGGAAGGAAATTAAGTTAAAAAATTCTGACATCTAATATCTATACAGGTAGGTTACACTTAAAAACTTGTCATTTAAAAAAGCGATTTTTAAAACGTTCAGTATTTACACTAGATGTTATAATGGATCTATTCAGTCTAAATCGCTCTGATGAGACCTTATACCTGAAAAAGAGATTATTTAATGGATGGTCGCAATTATCAGAATTATAAGATATTATTTAATAAATTCAAAAAATACAACTACATTGATTTCTCCATACTTGAGTCACCTTAAAAGCACTTTTTCCGTCTCCAGTTTTTCACGAAGTGTTGTCAAAGCACTACAATGTACAAGAAACTGTTCGTGTTCTTAAACGAAATGATCTTTGACTTGTCCACGCGTGAATTCTTTCCTATATTTAATATCTGGATGAACGAAAGCGCCTTAACTATGGCACCTGCTCCTGTCAATTCAACAAAGGCTGCGAGCGACGCGAGTTTACAATTTTGTCGCGTAAGGATCGCAAGCGGAGTGCAATTCTGCTTTGGTCATAAATCTCTTTAATATCCGGAGTTGCCTTGCAACGATGTCGCGACTAAACTCCAATTGATGTCATTCCGTCTGACGTTGGGCACTTTTAGGGGCATTTTTAGGTTTCCACGCAAACCTTATTCAGCGCGAACAACGAAGAAGGCGACAACAAGAAACCGTGGAGATGAAAGGCGGATAACATGGTTTTTACTATTGCTGTTTTTACAATTTTTACTATTGCTGAATCGTCAAAGATTCTCCTGATGTAAATGCAGAGAATTGCAAGCTGTACAACGCCGTCAGCAAAGGTTTTGCGAGACACTTTGAATATTAAATTTCGCTTTGTCTGCCATATGTTCTTCAAATGCGACGAATGAGTTAAATTAAGGAACATATTTATGAATTATTGATAAATACAGCTTTACCAGGAGCTTCAAACAGTGTCTATCGGCAGAATTTCATTGGCAAAAACGTTAAAGATAATTAATTTAACCTACACAATTAACACATGGTATCGTGGAGCAATAGGTAAGGCGATGACCTTACACCGCAAGATACAGGACGAGAGCACAACGGTTACAGTAAATTATCCCACTTAATTGATTACTGAGTTGCAACGCTTATTCCTTCATAGTTGATAGTCGATAAAGACTGGGTAAAAACATTCCACGATTTCCGTTTATCTAATCCACAGTAACTTTATGTATTTACCTACAGAGATTTGAGAAACAACGAGATCAAGGAGCTCCCGTCAGGGATATTTTCAAATCTCCTTTCCTTGCAAACACTGTAAGAGAACGAAGCAATATTTCATGATTCTTTTATATGAATGATCGCAAAGGATCCAAAGACCTCTTGTAGCACCCGCGGGTTGGGGATATAACGATGCCTCGTCTTGCATACAGCGCTCACCTCCTACTTCAGGTCGTATGGGTAAAGAAAGCCGCGTTAGACCAAAAAAAAATACCGTTCACTTTGCTTGAAACGTCACGGAAAAGAGGCTGTCCCTTAAAAGGCGAACAAAAACATTGCTAGTTCTTTGGCAATATTATGCTGCAAACGAGTTGGAATTTAAAGTGATGCTGCGAGTTTTATCACCCACCTGTCTTGCAATAAGCCAGTCGGGTGAATACTAACTTTTGAATGGATCATTTTACACGGGAATCACGCCATACACGGGACGTACTTAACTTGCTGCAAAAGTTTGCAAGGGTTGATAAAACGGGAAACCTTTATAGATTTTGTTGCAAAACAGTAGAACTACTCGTTAATCAATTCTTTGCAACCTGCAACAACCTCATTTTTTACAAGACAGGTCTAATTCGTGGGTGGTAAAACGTGCATAACCGTTATTGAACTTGTTTTGCGGCAATTAATGTTAAATCAAGTTGCACATTTTTCGTTCCCCGTTTTACCGTACCTTTACACATCTGGTCTGAAGAATTAAATGAAGGATGATCATTGCAGTTATATAAGCAACGTATATAACTGCGATGATCATCCTTCATTTAATTCTTCACTCCGCAGTTCACATATATGATTTTCATTTATTGTTAAATTCATCATCATCCTTTCACGGATTTGTAACGAACCAATTCAACGACCTACTCCCATTTGGCTTGTTAGCTTAAGTGGTAGAGCGCTGCATCGTTATCGCAGAGGTAAAGGATTCGAATCCCGTACAAGCCTGAATTTTTTTCAGACTTTCTTTTCGCAACTGCAAAAGTTGCGTATATAACTGCGATGATCATCCTTCATTTAATTCTTCACTTCGCAGTTCACATATAAGATTTTCGTATATTCATAACTTCAAGAATAAAAGTGTTAAGACAATTTTACTTGTAGTTTTGAAGTAAAAACGCCTTCCATTTATAAAAACAGAGTGGAAACACAAATTCAACAACAAGATATTGTTCTAATCAACAAAATAAATTAAAGTATTACTTTATAAACAACCAACAAAAGACAGGAAATAGAAAGAAAACGTTGCAAAGAATATTTAGCTATAAATTTGGCTGTAGAAAGAAAACTTTGAGCGATTTTCTTGCCTCGAGTTCGTCTTTGAAAACCACAAACGCCAGGAGGCCGACTTAAAACATAAACTTAAGCTTTAAGCTTAAAGACTCAGGATTTTTAGAGACACTTTAATAGTTGTCTTAAAGAAAGAAAATTGTTGTCTCTGTAAATGTTTCACCAAATTATATTTCTTTTATTGATTGTTAGTAGTCTTTCATGGAATTTTAATCGCTGTGCCATTTGTTTTCGGTCGTTTATGAACATCGCTTGTAGGAGTACTCAAAATGCCGCGCGTATCAAACGCTTTTTAAGACTACACATCGTTTTAAAACCATTAAATAAATAAAAAAAATATACGTAATAAATTCTTTATTTTGTTGAAGCGTAACTCTATTAATGTTTATTCAAACACTCTACCACAGCTCGCACTGAAAATTTGGAGCTTGTCAAAAGTGAGAACCGGCTGGCCGTATAGGTAATTTTGGAAATATTTTGAACGATTTCGCTAAAAGCCCACTATTGATCGTCCTGAATATTGACCGAGTGCAGTTTGTCTTGAAAAATTGTGAAATACTGCATGTTTCCGAGGCCTGAATGATAAATACAGCGCCTCATAGCACTGTTTCACCTCAGATTATAAATTGCCGTAATTCACGACATTTTTTTAAAGAAATTGAACAGCGCGCGCGTATCGGTAAAATCTTTTCTCGTCGGCACTTAGCGATAGCTATAACTAGTTCATAATTTAGATGCTGACACAACAAAAGAGACGCTGTCTTGATGTCTTTGTTTTGATCTTATGGAAACACACATTAATCGTACAAAATAGGCTTTATCACGGTTTTGGAAGCCATCTCGACGAGTTGGAAACCACATGAGAAATTAGAGTGTTTGTATGAGAATCTAATGTCGAGTAATTTCCGTAAAACGGCTGTTCTGAAAAAAAAAATGAATTGTAAACTAAAGCTTCACTACTAAAGATTTTACTGAAAACAAATTGAGGGCGTTACATGCAGCTACATGCGCCTTGTCTAGGCACATTTCTCTTTCTGCGACTAAAATTTCCCCGGAAAAATTGCAGACAAATAGATGGAAAATCTAAAGCAAGCGTCTGGAGAAATTTAAGCACAGTAACATCCTCCAAAATTTGTTAGTAGAATGCTTTGCTTTGCTGTGTATTTTTTTAAGAACAGCCGTTTTTGCGGAAATTATTGGACATCAGATTCTCATACAAACACTGATATTTCTCGTGCACGCGGTTGCCTACTTGTCAAGACGGCTTTTAAACCGTAATAAGGCCTATTGTTCGATCGTGCCGAATCAGTGCGATGTCGAGAAAAACAGGACCAGGTATCATTGGCATACTACTCCATTGCAGGCAGTCCTTGAGTAAAAAGGGAAAGTAAACTCTGCTATTTTCCAAAAATATGCTCGAATACAAACAGTTCAAAAACATGGCATTCACAGGATCTAACTCTTACTGGTGCCTCTCTAAGTCCGTTGAGAACAAACTGGACGAGCAAACGGCCAGGGGCACCCAACGTCAATTTTCGGAAAATATCTGTTCGGAAGACGATTTGAGGTCTTGAATTTTCGGAACATTTGTTGTAAAATTTCTTGCTTGCCTGCCCCTCCTAGGATTTTCGAACATCTAAAAAATGGTATAATTGCCCATTTTTAATCGATTTTTACCCTAAAAGGGTCACCTAGAATTTTCGGGAGCCTTTTTTTTATGGCTGAGATTTTCGAAAAGGTAAGTTTTGATCCCTATAATTTTCGGATCACTAGGCTTTCAGCTAGGAAATCCGAACAGTTTAAAAATTTTTAGGGGATAAAAATATGCCCATAGCTATCGTTTAAATACTAAAATACGTTTAACAAGAGCAAACAAATTCAAAAATAACGCAAAAAAATTCCCTGTAATCATCATAGAATGATTCCTAACACAAAAATTCGCTAACTATCGATGGCTGAGATCTTAACAGATAAAAATATCCTTCCAAAATCTCCGACAGAACTTCAAAAAGTCGGGTTGGCTTTTTTTATTTTGTTTTCATTGGCTCGCGCATGCGTCAGGGGTGACATAGCCCCTTACAACTTTCCTACAAAATTAGAGATAATAAAACATATCATCCCCGCAAAAGTCAAGATAGGTCACTAAGTAATATTTCGAAATAACAGGGATTGATATTAATTTTGTTACATCGGCTACATTTCCAGTGTTCACAGTACTTAGGGTGGATGTCCATTGTAGCGTGTTTTTTACCTACGTGCGTGAGTAAAATTTACGTTTGCAAATAAAATAGAGGCAATTAATGAAAGTCACACGTGAGCGTAAAAGTTGAATCTCGCTCAACTTCACGTTTAAGCTCAACACTTTATATTTTGCCTCTATTTTATTTACCGAGTAAAATTTACGTGCGGTACACGCACGTAAAAATAACGCGACAATGGAAATCCACCCTTAGTCTGTAATTTTGTTTCCGTCTACATGCTACTTCTGGGCCTGAAAACAGCTTACTAAATGACGAATGAATGACAAGGGCAGGCCGTGCGCAAGTGCAACTTTTCCTTGTTTTCGTTGTACTAAACCAAACGGTGTCTTTATATTAGCCAGACACCAAAGAGGCATTGCCTGAAGCTGGGTTCATCTACTTGGGCAAGGACTCCTTTTTTCAACTAGCCTGTTAAGTTCTTTTTTAATATTATCCCGTAATTCAATGAGTAACCTTTTTGTTAGGCGACAAATTGGTTCTGCATCAGGCTTCTAGGTTAGTTGCACAGAGCCAGGCAAAGCGCCAGGAAAATCTTGTGGGGTATCGTGCTTATCTTCAACGACCCCACTAACACTTTCAAACTTTTCGTAATTGACTTTGATAACTTTCATCTTCTCAGCTGCCTTGCGACTCAGCAGGGGAGTGAGCTCTTCCTCGACAACAACAAACTTTATCATCTACTTCTGGGAGGCCTTGGGGTTCTCTAGGGGACGTTTACAGGTTTCAAGTGCCTTCATTTTCTCCTTGTTCACATCACTAGGGAAATGTTAGATGGCTCAAGCTGGGTGTCACCGATGTGACTTCTGGGGATGATGCTAACAGTGGCTCCACAGTCACTTGTAGTCCGACTGGGTTAGACCTGATACGCATTTCACAATAGATTGGTTTGTCTTTCTTTGAGGCGACACCATTAACAAAGGCGTTGAGAGTCTTCACAGAGGTCACATTCGAATCCGAGTCACGGCAATTGGAATCTTGATTTACTGAGCGTATTTTCTCTTTCATGGCGCAAACCTCTGTAGCCTTTCAGTGATTTATTTTACGGCAAACATTGCATCTTTTTCTCCACGCAGGACATAGCTCTTTCTTCAGAACAAGAGACTGCTAGCAGAAGTTGGACTTAAGCTCTTGTAGCTCGGTGTTTTTTCTTCAAATGAAGCTTCAGTTCATTCACCCTGTTCACGGTTCTCCTTGGAAAGATCATTGGCCCTTCGGTGCACCCTGCGGACTCTTCATGTTTTCCACCAAACGCCTGGAGGTGAGTCGTCGCGCTCTTCGAGGCTCGGCATATATCAATACCTCTCTTCAGGTGGAGCTTTCTTTCTTGAAATAACCGTTCCCTGGCATCTTCATTCTGAATCCCGAGAGCGATACGGTCTCGAAGTAGAGAGTCGCTCATTGCTGGGCAGCTACAGAAGCTCCAAGATTCCTCCCTGTTTCTCAAGGCGATGAGATAAGTATCGAAGCTTTCGCCAACTTCTTGGTCCTTCTGGTTAAACTTCGAGGCGTTCAAATGTTTGTTTTACCTCCCCCGAGAATAATTCTTCGAATTTGGAGATTAAGGTTTCCACCCAATCGGAATCCTCACTCGCGCTGTATCGAAAAGCGTTTTAAATCTCTAAAGCACCTTGACCTATAGTGCAGAGAAAAAGAGCTTTCTGGTGTTGACTGAAAAATTTTCGACACAACAGCGTAGTTGAGCCAGGTTTGTTTCCACAGTTTCCACTTTTTCGCCGAACAGTCCGCCAAGTTGAGTGGAGGAGGTGGTTTTATCTGTAGAAGTGGCGGACGATTCAACGCAGTTGTCGAAGTAAAGGGCGGATTCCAAGCGCCCACAGCGGATCCAGGTGAGCTTTCGTCGTCGCTCATCGATGAAACAGATAATACTGAGCATCCTACACACGCTGCCGCCGTGTATCAATATGCTATCCTCTTAAATTAGATAGACAGCCGAAAACAAGAAACAAAACTACGAACCACAACTTCATTTACTAGCGCATGGTTTTTACAATGCTACATGCACAGAAGGGGAATGAGTGACGTAATAACTTGGCACAAACTAATCATACCACCTGATTTAAAACAGGAAAACAGGACCGGTTTCTTAAGGTTCAGCAAAGATGCCCGGTGGGATGTCGATGACCACTTAACATTTTTTCCCCTCATTAAAATGCGTGTTTGCACGGAAGATCAATGAACGTACAACGATAATTCGCTTAGTAATTTTCGAGTTGATTTGTCTAAATCATAAGTGCCTCTATAAAATATAATCTCTAGAATGACAATATTTGGAGAGTAGAAAGTCATACTGGAGTGCTTTAAGAACCGTTCTTCGCCAAAAAGCCGAATTTTGACGTCCTTTACTTAAAATCATCAAATCGGACACCGGAAAGACCCAGGATCATTACGAGACACACAAATCCAGTTTAACTGTAAGACAAAACTGCCAGTCAATAGGAGATTGGTAAGCTAACAAAGTTTCAACAAATCATGTTCAAAAGCAGGCTGCTCTGACAAATAACTTGGCAAAAAGTCCACTCTGCTGCAACAAATGGTCATCAATGCGAGAAAACGATTGATCAAAGCGAGAAAGATTAAATCAAGGCAAAAGAGAAAGGAAAAATTTACCCCACTCCTTCGTCGAGGAAAAGGTTTTGGTGTCAACGAAACCACAAACACGACATTCATTACACGAAGGTCCATGAATACGATATTAGTTGCGTACATCATGGCGGATTCAAAATTTCAACATTACCTTCGGTACCAAGCCCCCAACCTCTTCTCGCACAATGGGTAAAATAATTATGTAAATGTATGGTTCAATTGTGGCATAAAACTTTATTTGCAAGCACATAATGTATTTATATAAAAGTAATAGTTATCGCTTAGTTGGACCCTAAAGTTATGTCCGATGATGATGATGATGATGATTATGTTATTGACCTTACCTGTGGAGGAGTACACTTATGGAACAAGTATTGAGGAATACAAAAATGGAACATTGTATAACTGAGCAAAATACTCACTTAGCAACCATGAAAATGACAGACAGTACTTTCAGCATTAAACAACCACACACACAAGAAACATATCTAGCAGCAAATACCAGTTATACCTACGGGCTTTAACTGTACGTTTCTACTTGTTACACCAAAGGAGGAAATAAACTTACTTGGATTTGTTGGTTGACTTTAGCCCTGGGGGAGGGGGGTACTGCCTTATAGGCCTATACGGGGATGTGCTGCTGGACAGGGTATAGTTTTTGACCTCTCTGTCCTAAAAATGGTAAATGGCAAGAGTCTGTCCTAAACGGGTTATAGAATGTCGTGTGATTCTGTCATCAGGATATTGCCTGCACGATTGATTTGATTTGCTAGATGAAGTTTTTTTACTTCAAGTATAAAAAGGCAATGACTATAACGTGAATTTACTCTAAAGTGCATTTTGTCCTTTGTCCTAATCAGGGTTACAAAATAATGGTTGTTTTCCTATATAGGGTATGTGTTTTAGGAATTTTTTGCCTAAACAGGGTCAGGGTTTCACACTCTCAGTGGCTCAACTATACCTAAATATCAGTCGAGCATCTCCCCGGGATTCTGTTCTGCATCCTTTTCTACCACACCAATCCACAGTCCTCCTCCACGTCCTCGTTCACGCCATCTTGACCCTCAACCAGCCCTTCTCTCTATCCCTCAATCAATCAGTCAATCAATCAATAAAGTTTATTTATCGACGGTAGCTCTTCCCCGTCCCCGGGTGCGACCTGATTCGGTTTGAGTATCGTTCCCACACTCCACCTCGGTGCCAATGGAAGAATTTGACTAGGAACAAGCAAATTTCTCGGCCAGGTGAGAACCTAAGGTGGTTTAAAAAGTTCAACTACGCTGAGTTGGAAGCCATCTTCATCTTGCCCATCTCAAATGTTGCAAAATCCCAAGCATGTAATGTCTTTAATTTTTAAGTAGACAAATGCTGGCTGAAATCGTCGGTAGTTTTGTTACACGCGAATTTATAATTAATTAAGATGCACGATTCATGTTTGTTTAACTTCGCACCTCAGTGACCACGAAATGTTTTACTGTATCCGTAAGCTTAACTCTCAGGAAGCGCCATCTCAAATTAAAACTTTCAGGAAATTATAATCCAATTCATTTTTGCCAGGATCTGAAAGGTGTGTGTAATACCTTTATTCCCAGTGGGTTTTTGACCAATGTGGATCAGCTGTGGCACGATTTCAAAAGCGCTTTTGTCTCGGTTGCTAATCGTTATGCATCCATCATACAAAGACGTGTGAGAGGGATAGATAATTGTCCTTGGCTTAACAAAGAGATCAAATCAGTTATGCGTCTGCAGGACTACTTTCATTCTAAGGCTAGACAGACTAATAAGTCCGAGGACTGGCTTAGTTATCGTTGCCACAGAAATCGTGTGTCGAACGCTATAAAAAAGGCAAAGGCGTCTTATTGATAAGAGTGGGAACGATCACAAGTTTTCTGGAGAACGATAAAAAAAGTTTTACCTGGCGAAAGAAAGGCTGCATCTCTGAACATTTGTATCGACGGAACTTTGACTTCAGATAAAAATCGGATTGCTGATTCCTTCAACAAGTATTTTACGTCTTGTGTGACTGAATTGTTGGACTCTGTTTAGACTTCCTGTGGTCTTAGTGCCAATCCCACTCCTTCTCGCCACTACCTTCATTTCAACGCGTGGACTAGTAATTTGTGCCGAGTGTGATCTTCTCGTCGAAGTACCCCACATTTCCTCTAAATTTTTGCGAGGGAACGAGGTTGGATCAAGAGTTACGTACGGAGATATATTCTGTTTGGAGGTACATTTGTATTTGTAACATTTGCATGCGTGTTATGTTATAACCTTGGGATGGCAGAAAGCCAGCGAGGAGGAGAGCGTGATATTGACATTGAAAGCAGAAGGGAGTTAAATGCAGTTGCTGATAATTCGGCTGTTTCTGAAAGAATTGTTGCCTTGAAGAAAGCGAAAGTTGGTCATCTTGGAGAGTTAAAAAAGATTTATCGTAGACTTGATGAGTATTTGTTACTGCAAGGATCGACTATTGTAACTCATTGCTTTACGGTCAGCCTAAATGTATCTTGAAACGTTTACAGAGTGTCCTAAATAGTGCTGCTAGGCTTATTCACCTTACTAGTAGATATGAGCATGTTACGCCGTTGCTTATTCAACTTCATTGGCTACCAATTGAACAAAAGATAACTTTCAAAATTGC
Organism: Porites australiensis; assembly: GCA_022179025.1. Taxonomy (NCBI): domain Eukaryota; kingdom Metazoa; phylum Cnidaria; class Anthozoa; order Scleractinia; family Poritidae; genus Porites; species Porites australiensis. The sequence continues at coordinate 82,555 of BOPM01000619.1, forward strand.
AGTAATTACATTTAAGGCGCTTCCTGGTGCTGCACCTAGCTATATCACTGATCTCATCAAGCCTTATACACCCGGTAGACTTCTAAGATCCTCCAATCAATTTTTACTTTCTACATCTAAATTTAATCTTAAAACTTATGGTGGCCGGTCTTTTACTATTGCTGCACCTTCTGTTTGGAATGCACTTCCATTCGAACTTAGATCTTGTAATTCCCTTTCTGCTCTTAAATCTAAGCTCAAGACTTGGCTTTTTAAAAGTGGTTATGATGTTGTCGTATAGAATGATGATGTTTTTATAGGATGACAATGTAGTTTTGTAGTTTTGTAGGTTTAGGATTTTGTTGTTATTTTTATTATGTAAAGCGCTTTTGGACCATTGGGAATTAGCGCTCTATAAATATTGTATATTATTATTATTATTATTATTATTATTATCACAAATTTGCCGTTGAAGTTCGCGAAGACTCGCATCGCTTTGATAATCAGTGGAAACGATATTCGCATGTGTACTATGATTTGATCCAGTTATTACACGAGAGTGAAAGAATGTATGAGGAGAATCGATATGCTGAACACAATTGAAGCTACCACTTATATCTTGAGTTAATAGACCGATACATCGCTTCTACAGAAGGGATTGCAAATGTTTCCGAGACAGGAGATAATATGGCGGATGATGACATGATGCAACTTACCAAGGTATTTTCGGCTAATGTGCCTCTATCTGAGCGCAAGGATGATGTTCGAAGTATTTGCTCTGTTCGCTCAAAAGGGTCTAATGTTTCCAGATCAAGGGCAGCTGCTCATGAAAAGGCAAGGTTACAGAAAGTTCTTTCTGAGAAAAAGGTGGAACAATTAAAAAGAACTAAAGCAAGGAGATTTAAGGAAGAACAGTTAAAGTTAGAAAACCAAATTGCAGAAGCTGAGGATGCTGTGGAATTAGCTAAAACCAAGGTTCAATTTTATTAGGAGCTTGAAGATCCTCTTGGAGGTTCTATTAGCAGAGAAAATAGTGTACAAGACCTAAACTGTGAGGAACCCGCTAAAAAATATTGAACCAAAACGGATTATTAAGGAATCAATGGAAAGAGACAGAAAACTGGAAATTGCGGAATATAAACCCAAGATAAAGGATGAGAAGGCAGAATTGCAGGCATCACTTGCGGAGAAACCATTGCCTGGGACGGTTCCATCATTTAGCTCAACCCCAGGTGGAGCAGCAATTTCAGAGCCTTGTGTTAAGGAGTGTGGCATGAATCCGGAAGCAGCCCCATTTATTCATAGAGCTTTACCGCACGATCGAGTTTGCCAGCCTGGTAGTGTATCGTTTCCCTCACCTGCAACTGAGACTATGATGGCAAGGCTCACAACTAGTATAGACTCGATAGTAACTAAATCTAGTCACCCTCCTTTGGATGTGGTCAAATTCTCTGGTAATCGTTGTGAATATTTCAGATTCAAATCGCGTTTTGAGGAAATGGTTGATACCCAGAACATTTCAGAAGCTCATAAAATGTCGCGTTTGTTGCAGTTTCTTGATGGCCCAGGAAGAAGTGCTGTTGCGGGTTTTGAAGGAGTGCCTGGTGGGCTGGGTAAGGCCCTAAAATTGTTGCAACAACGTTTTGGACAACCACATATTGTGGCAAAGGCATGTTTTGATGCTTTAGTTGATGGACCAAACAGATCAAACAACGATGGGCAAGGGCTGCAGGAATTTGCTGACCGCTCAAGGATATTGTATGAGACATTAAGAGAGCTTGACTACAAGATTCGCATTAACTGCGGCGGATGTCAAAAAATCGAATTTCTTCAAATTACCTGAAACTTATTTTTTGTTAAAAGGGTCCCAGGCGCTGTAGATTGATGTCATTTATTCTCAGTATTTTTGCAAAATTGCCTCAGAAAAGGAATTAAAAGATAGCGAGCTAATACTGGCGAAAATTATGATAAATTGCGTCCAATTTATGAGCAGATTTGTTGTATCAATGACAGACCAATATTACTTCCCGATTCAAATAACTTTATTCGCTATAAGTAACATGCTTTAACTTTAGAAATATAGCTACAAAACCAAGGAACAAGTTGTCAATGTCCATATAAGTTACTTCAAATAGTTCCTAGTAAGTTTCACTTTGCTGAAAACGGAAAAAGTCACTCAACTGTTTAAGTGTTTAGGCAGGGTCCAACCCACTTCTAGGGATAAAAACTATACTGCCTTGTCCCTAGTACTTTGCCATTGATGGCCCATGTGTTAAAAGTTTGGGTTTCTGTTTTTCAAGGATTGTTAACGTGATAAGAAAATGACACTCACAGACCCCCTGTGAAGACACGAAAAACATACATTTTTACTTAAATTGTGGTTTCTACTGCTTTTGGTGAGATGGATGTTTCTATAACAAGCAGCGCAGAAGAACTGAAGTTGTAAACGCGAAATTCTTAAAACAAATGAAAATAACTTGAGATTATCTGACTTATAATTTTTCTTAAGTGCCTTGATTCATTTTATGAAACAGGGATTCCTTGTCTGGCTTTATGTACTTTTCAGTTCAACTTTAATGCTAGCTATTGACAATGCTGTTAATAGCTGTTATTTATTAATAACACACAACATAAACTCGCGTGACCGATTTTTCTAAACCACGTAAACATAAAAGGCTATTCAACTTTTTGAGATAATAAATTCGTTATTTATTTTAATTTAAAGATGTCTTGGCTTCTTTTCCCCCAGAAACAACAATTTTTTTGGCTTCATGTAAAGATTCCATCACCCCAGATTGTCCCAATTAAGACTTACGTGTTATGTTGAACATGAAGTCACTCGGCTGATTTTCTAAGTCATGCAACCACAATCTTGATCCAAATGGTAGTTACATTCACCAAACTAAATTTCTGCAGTGTCCAAGGCAAGTAATTTAATCACGTACGATCTTTTTTTTCGCTTTTCACGAAACGTTTCTGAGCTTCAGTTGCCTAAACCAGCGTTTCTATGTAATGAACGTCTACCTTAGTAAATTTAACTGAAACAGTTACATATTACAGCTGCAACTTCCAATGCATGAGCTCTTTGATTTGATTAATAAAACCCTCCTTTCTGTTTCTGGAAACAGTGGCGATGTCTAATTCAAAATGATCACAAATCCTTACAAGCACGTCCATGTTGAACTTTTTCAACTTGTTTTGTTGACTTAGTTCACACAAGTTGAAGCGTTCATAACAAATAGGGTGCTTCTCTGCGACCTCAGCGATGATACCTTCACGCAGCCTTTGCAACTCCGTCTCATACTGCTCTGCTTGAGTATCACTCTCGAGATCTGGTACTTTGTCCTCAATTAGATCTGCTGGGCTTTGCACCTTCTTTCTCTGTGCTGCGGCAAGCCTAGAGAAAAATGAACGGATCTGCTGTGTTTGAAGGCATTCGCTTGCGGCAAATAAACGCTTACCAAGCTCATCTCTTGCACATCTCATGTCGATGGAAACTTGCACAGGATCAGCTTTATGTCCTGTAGCATAACCGACGTCGAATTTTTCTTGGAGGTAATTTCTGACCTTGTCAGGAAAACGTGTTGCCCGCTTAGGTACCTTCAAAGCCTAGCCTGTCTGAAGAACCTGATGTGTGGTCACGCTGAGGTCTTCTGTGAGACAGAGTGAAGAAAGTTTGTTTCCAATTGGGATGAAAGATTCTCTGACGTTACCTGTTGAAACTGTTCGGCCCATTTCTTGATTACTTTATCTCCAAGAGGTTCAGAAACGTCTTGAAAGGAGTGTTTCTCTGCAGCGATGTGCTTTTCAAGCTTGCCATTGTAATGTACTGCTTGACACACCCTGGTTCAGGGCAGTTGAACAGACCGCAATCTCTTTCCTCGTTTCCAGATTCTTCGGGTGACCTTACAGGTTTTACCGGACCAGGCAGTTCTGCCGCCAAGCAAGTATTCTCTTTCTTAATAGATTCCCTATTCCCCTATGATCCGCTCTCAATGATTCTAATTTCAGACGGTAGTATCTTGCCATCCTTATCAAGATTCTCCCATGCAACCAGTTTCCCGGTGCCAATATCGTATGCTTTCCATACCTTTAGGCCG